>OZ023265.1:77807643-78017643 GCA_964006375.1 Tillus elongatus | reverse complement strand
GCATTATATTCTTAAAGTATGGGGACTGTCAAAATATTTATATTGATTTTTAAAGACGTGTTAATAAACACAATTGGCAGTTTCTTTGGGATATGTTTAAAAAAAGTTCTGTTACATATGAGCTGAAAGCTTAAAGCAAATTGAGAAATGCACAACGTTATTTCTGACTATTTCCAAAGCTCGACATTTTCTTTAAAATCATGCTAGGCTTCCTCGGATGCAGAGATTTTCTTTAAAAACTCTGCGATGCTTATCATTAATATCTTTATAGTTTATTAAAGAAGTTGAGATTTTGAATTTTATGAAGAATGATCAATTTACCCACTATTTTAGATACATATTTAGTTTATTTTCAAACAGTTGGAGGTATCTCCTTAGAGAGTCCAAGGAGTGACAGGTAATATGTTTAACTAAAACTGCACAACTTAATATATCGATTGGAATTAACTTTTTTTAAATAGCTAATTATATACGCTCATTATTTTGGTACAAGCTTGTTGGCTTAGCGCTATTTTAAGTGTGTAACTACTTTATTAACTACGTTTCTGAAAAAAAAAACGATCATCTGATTTCTGAATAACCTTTCTCCGATGTCACTATTCTTGGTGACTTCAATGTTCATAATAAGGAATGGCTAGGATCATCAAAAACCGATCCACAAGGGAGAGCAGCGGAGGCCTTTGCAGTCAGCAATTATTTAGCCAATATGGTTCAGCAACCTACTTACTTTCCTCGCATCCCAAAACACGGCTCAAATCTCTTGGATCTCCTTCTTACTACAAAACCTGAATGCTATAAGACATCAGTCACCGCCCTTGTTTCAGGGGATGAAATTATTTCTACCGCCCTGGGCAAGGCTGTACTTTTTGCCTTGTTGTTTGCCGGCAATTCCACTCTCAACCCACCCCCAAATGTCCAACCACCAACAATCCCCAATGTTGCGCATAAAATGACGGATATCATGTTCAAAACTAAAAAGGTGCGAAAGATGCTCTCTTCTCTTAATACCAGGAAAACCTCTGGCCTTGACGAGATCCCAGTAACTTTTCTCAAAAAATGCGCACCAGAACTTGCTCCTGTCCTGACTCGTCTGTTTCAGACAACTTACAATAGAGGCATATTCCCTAGAAACTGGAAAACTGCTAGAGTACAACCCGCCCCCAATAAAAGATCCAAAGCGCTTGCTAGCAGCTACAGCCCTATTTCTCTCCTTTCAGTCGTCTCTAAAGTGATGGAAAAGTATATAAACACTACATTTCTTGGAAAACACAGTCTAACCCACGACCGTGTGGATTCCGTGAGCGCAGATCAACTGCCGACCTCCTTTCCTTTGTCACCCATTCTTGGAACAGGTCTATGGAACTACAAGGTGGATCCTAGATTGTCGCTCTAGACATATCCAAAGCATTTGACCCGGTGTGGCACGCAGCGCTGCTTAATAAACTTCCGGCCTATGGCCTACCACCAAAACTCCGTACCTGGACAGCAAATTTCCTCTCCAACCGGAGCATTTCTGTTGTCGTGGATGGCTATTCCTCTAAACTGTATCCAATTAATGCAGGAGTCCCTCAAGGTTCAGCCTTATCCCCTACTTTGTTTCTCCTCCACATCAATGACATCCTCTCTAGCACATCCAACCCAGTTCACAGTTACGCGGGTGACAGCACCCTCCACTCAAATATACAATATTCTAAGTCTGCCTCTTTAGCCCAGTTAGATGAGGATCGCAGACTCATGGAGGGTTCTGTCTCTGTGGATCTCCAAAAAATATTAGACTGGGGAAGTAGAAATCTGGTACAATTGAACTCCACCAAATCTCAGTCTTGCTTTCCATCTCATAAGAGATACACCAGCCCTAGACCCATCACAATGAACAACCAAGCTATTCAAAGTAATGAGTCCTTTTCACATGTTGGCATTTCTGTGGATCGAAATCTCAATTGGCACCAACATGTCACATCAATTGCAGAAGCGGCTGCTAAGAAATTAGGTTTCCTCTTCCGGGCTCGCAAATACTTTTCACCAGCTAATCTCAATACCTTATATACTTTACAAATAAGGCCAAACCTCTAATACTGCTCCCACATCTGGGGTGCCTCTGCCGCTTCTACACTCGCTATTCTGGGCTCCATTCAAAAGAGAGCTATAGTCTAATCGGTGACCCTACCCTCACCCAAAGGCTGCCATCCCTTGCCCACTGACGCGCCGTTGGTGACCTCTCTCTCTCTCTCTCTCGCTCTCTCTCTTTTAGTGAATTTTTATTTTAAAAAGAATCACTAATAGAGAGGTATCGATGGTGAGACTTGAAAAAAAAATTTTCAAATGAGCGCGAACTAGGATCCTGGAACCCATATCCGGGGTCAGTTTCAATTTATATATATATATATATATATATATATATATATATATATATATATATATATATATATATATATATATATATATATATATATATATATATATATATATATATATATATATATTCAGGAGATTCGGACAGGGTTTTCCGGGAAAATTTTGAGTTTTTTCGAAAAAAAAAATTTTCTCCGAAAATTACAAAGCTGTTTTAATTAAATTCAACGAATATGTTGCTCTGGGGGAGACCCTACTACGTACGAAAATTCAACTTTCTAAGATTATATAAAATTGAGTTATTTAAGTTTTGAATTTTCTTTCGAAAAAAAATTTTTTCTCCGAAAATTACAAAGTTATTTTAATGAAAATTGGCGGATATCTTGCCTTAGGTAAGAGCTTACTACACACCAAAATCAAACTTTCTAAGTTTATAGAAAATTGAGTTACTCAAATTTGAAACATTTAATAAAATCTAACTACCATAACGCACTTGCTGCGTCCTGAACTTTTATAGATATCTGCACGGGCACTGCTCAGAGGAGCTTTCTTCCGTAGTTCCTCCACCTGCTACCCCCAACAGATCTATCAGGGGAACAGAGCAAATGCACCCTTTTACTGTCCAGGTCACCAGGCATAGAACATCTTGTTATACCCGCTCGTTTGTCCGGAGGACTTTTAAGTTGTGGAACTCCTTGCCGGCGCATGTTTTCCCTTCTCCTCCGAACCTCCAAACCTTCAAGTCCAGGATTAACAAGTTGCCTCTTTCCTCCTTGTCGACACCCACGGTACGATAGTATTTAGGCTGGGAGCCCTCGTGGTGTGTTGTTGAAATAAAAAAATAAAAACCAAGTAACTGCAGACATTTAAAAATGACAAATTCAATTTCAAATAACGAATAATACAATTTTTATTTTCCATAACACAACAACATTGCGGTAAGTAATTACATTTAGGTTAACCTAGTGAATTTTTGAACTGGTGGTCTTCTGGTAGCCTTTTTGTACTAGAAAAATTGGCAATAAACCTTTTTGTCAGTTAGTAACCCTAAGTATTTGATTTTAATACACACCTGCTGTCGAATATTAGATATTATTGCCCAGTTTCATAAAGCTCGATTAAATATTTAACGGACGGCTAGTTAAACAAGACTTCAGACTATCATTCGGGTTTCTGCCATGACAACTTTTGCCATGAGAACCAAATATGTTGAAGCTGTGATTAGTTGTATTAAGCCTTGATTATCTAACCAGCTGTTGAATATTTAATCGAGCTTTGAAAAACTGGGCACATGTCTTCATTTTAACTTTATTTATTGTAACTGTTCGACACTGCACAAGAATGTCTGGATACCGTAAAACAGAAGCTTTCTGTATACCCAGAACGTTTGAGAAACTATAAACCGAGCAATAACAGAAAATGCCACAATACAAATTTTGAGCGTTCTGAAAAGACCTTCTACCGCCAGGTATCACTAATACAGCCGCCAATACTTTTACACATAAGGACCAAATCAAAGAGTTCTGGGAAAGCCAACTAGCCACACCAGCTTCCTGCAATATTGGCACTAGTGGGTTGAAGAGAACACTGAGTTTGTCAGAGTTGTCAGCAGATACATCATAAGCCTTTTATCAGAAATAAAATTTCCGGGGTTATTAAAGGGCTTGATAACTGGAAGGCTCACAGGCCCGAGGGCGTCCAAAACTTTTGGGTAAAGAAATTTCGATGTACACATTATCTATTGGTGCTACAATAAGAGACGTTATACTTGACTGAAAACGATACCGTTGTTTCTCGCACACAGAGATACATATATTTTATTGAAGGACCAGCAATGTTACACAGCCGCCGGCAGGTACCGACGAATAACTTGTCTCGACTGCACGCAAAGAGTAGATAGGGAGCCACCTGGGCTCATCCCCTCCACTTTTTTCTGCGCATGCGCGATGACGTCATGCGCATGCGCTGACCTGTGACAGTTGACATCTGACCTGTCAGTTTTGACAGGTGTCAATGTCACTGACCTGACAGCTGTCAACGTCAGTTGTCACCTGACCTGTCAGGTGTCAAATGTCAGTTGTCACCTGACCTGTCAGTGTTGACAGATGTCAAATGTCACCTAACCTGTCATATGTCACATCTGTCACAAGCATTCCAAGATGGCTGACCTGTAATAGACAGCTGCAACCCCTGGTTCTCTATGGAACTGCCCTGAGATGACGTCACAAGCGTTCCAAGATGTCTGACCTGTGTCCATAGATATCTACAAGTCAGGTTAGGTATTAACTGTCTTATGTCTGACCTGTGATGACGTCACAAGCGTTCCAAGATGTCTGACCTGTGTCCATAGATATCTACAAGTCAGGTCTCCATGTGTGTTTGTCGAATACCATTTGTCTAATTGTTTATTGAGGTTATGTTCACACACGTGTTGATTACCATTCATCTGTTTGTTTATTAAGGTTATGTTTATATTTGTTATGTCGTCAACGTGCTATCTGTTTGTTTATTAAGGTTATGTATGTATTTGTTTATTAAGGTTATGTATGTATTTGTTTATTAAGGTTATGTTCGCACACACGTGTTGATTACCAATCATCTGTTTGTTTATTAAGGTTATGTATTTGTTTATTAAGGACAGCTGTTTGTTGTTTATTGTGTTGTTAAGGTGTGTTGAAGTTGTTAGGGTATTTCGTTTTTGGCGGGAAATTTGAATTTATTCTAAAACTTGTGTCTGTTATGTCCAGAGATCTGACTCTTCTCGAACAAGGGAACATTCTATTTGTAAAGTTGTAGAGTGGGAGAATATTCCCTTGTTCGAGGAGAGAGGTCTGTTGGACACAGTCATTCGGTTTAGCACACACACATACATATATTAGGAAGATATATTGAGCGGGTAATTTGAAATTTGATTTTAATTTGAAATATGATTTTTGAAAGAAAAGCATTCGCCTGAAATTAGATTTGAATTAGATTCGAACCCCAACCATACAGCTTACTAAGATATGCAAACGCCCCTAAACCGATTATGCTAGCCAGACACACGGTGAAAGTTTGTTCGCAGTGGTATATATAAAATAAAACCTGTTACATATGATAATTTAAAAACGAGTTTATCAGGCTGATGAGTGTGTGTGTGTGGGCAGGGGTGGTATCTCTATTACATTCCAATTTGAATATATAATAGGTACGGTAATTTTTTAAAAACAATAGTATATATATATATTTTATAGTAAAAGATATTTTATAGTAAAAGATATTTAAAGACGTTCCAATTTACATATCTAATATAAAATTCTAAAAACAAAAACGTTTGAAGCAAACTATCAATAACAAAGCGTATTTACATGTAGATATGTTAATGAATTTGTTTAATGGGGGTAATAAAACTGGAGATCTGGTTTAGTGTATGCGTGTTTGTTTATGTTAGTGTTTTCCTATTAGAATGAATTTATATAGGGAGTGATCAAAAAACACAAGTAACAAAACTCGATTTAAAACAAGAAAACTAAACTTTGATATACGAGGATTGTTTGATAAGTATTGTTTGTATGCAAACATAAATAATATAAGATTATACTTACATACAGCAAGAGACGTCATACATGTTTCACGGTTTAACACACACTGACGTCTGTTGAGGTCTTGAATGGGGGTCGTTATAGAAATAACACAGTTGTTTAATGACATCCACTTGAACCAAACAAAACATATAGACGCTGTTGTTGATTGTTAACACACACACACACGTCATGACAGCTCGAAGTCTTTGCTTAGACTGACAGAGCTGTGTAATAAAAGACAGACAGACAATTGATTGCCCAACAAGTATCATATAGAACCTTGTTTGAGCTTGTACAGCTGTTTAACAAACACGTCATGACAGCTCGAAGTCTTTGCTTAGACTGACAGACAGAAAGGGGTTAATAAAAATGCAACAAAATAAAAATAAAACAACTGTTTTACATACAATAAAAATTTATTAGGATTAAGTAAGTTGTACATATTGATACATAAATGACATACTATTATTACATAATGGCTCTAACGATGTCCGTTAGAGGTTTATATTCCATTACACTGTCATGAATAACCAAACAATAAACACGCGTATTTTTAGGGAAGTTGGCGTGACTCATAAACTCCACCTTAATGTCCACCGTTGAAGACTTAATTGACTCGTTCTGGTGCTGACAGTCAATCACAAATAGAGCTCTGTCTTTAAACTCGTCATAATTCAAGATAGGCTCCGACATGTTTTTATAACAGAAGCTTTTTTGAAAATCTGTATACATGTTATAGGCTTCTGCATATTTCGATTTCTCAAAATCCATATTCATAGATTCATAAGGGTAGCATACCAATGTTATCGAAATAGTCTGACCTCTTCTTCACGTTATCCTTACGATCTGTTTGAAATGCTATAATCACATATCGAGGTCTTTCCAAGTTGGTTGCAGTTTTAACAGCCCACACATCTCTGTTGATATCTCTGAGTGCTGGTAACTCATATATGTCCCATTTGCGGTATGCGAGAAATATAGAGGTGTCTTTGGCTATTTTATCCATCAGTTCCAATTTCATTTTATCATTGGGAAAGACATGTTTTACCTTTAAAAACATATTGGTTACGGTAATTTTTGCTCGTGCCGTACCTGTGCTGTAATAGCCGTTGGAATCGTTTCGAGCTCTTGTAAAGCGGAAAGTATGTTTGCCACAGAGAACTCCTTTGAAATGATGAAAGAAACTGAAGAGGAACCAGACAGGTATGAGCATGTGAAACTTGTTATCATTTAAGGTGATGTGCTCCGACGACACATTCAGACCGGCGTTGCTAAGAGATTGGGCTTCATTCTTACTGAACGATAGCAGACTTTTGATGATGGTTGTGGTGTATGGGTCTCGCACTCGTTCCACTTCCTTGTTATTTAACTCATAGGTCATTGATTCGAACAGAGCTGCTCCTCCATTATTTGACAGATAACAAGCACCAGTGGCATTTTGGATTGCTACAGGTTCCAGAGCACCTTCGATTATTAGAGCTGACTCGGCCAGACATACGAACGCATCTTGTTGGTTGATGGCTATTTCAATTTCATCGCTGTTACCAAACGATTTAGTTGGTGAATAGTAAGAGCGCAGCTCTTCTCGATCGATGCCATCATCAAACACGGGTTCTTTGAATATTTCTAGTTTTGACGACATGATAACCCAGGCTTTGCAGGAACTCAATATTATCGGGACGAAGCGTACCCTTTGACGTGTCTGACTCAACTGAATTTGTTGTGGTAGATGCACTTGCTTTTATATCCTTAAAGACCAACATACTAAGCAACTTTTATAAGTTTCAAGCGAACAGACACCTCTTCACCTTGAAAGTTGACAGGAACTGAATCTTGGTCGACGATGTCGATGCTTATATTGGAAATCTCTTGCTTGTTCACCGGCAAGTAAATTAAATTTTTAGGTTCTATGTCGATTGCGTAGCCAGGATCAACCATCGGAGCAAACTCATACAGCGTATGTGAGGGTTGTCCGTTATAATAGGAACCAGACACAATATTGGTTTCGATGCGAATCTGTCTAACATCCACTATTTCAACAGGTAAATCAGATTCATAAAAGGTGTCCGGCTGAAGAACTTGTTTTGAAAAGCCCAACATTCGCCCAATCGAACCATCAAATTCAAAACTGACATTTGTATAACACTTTAGTCTACATTTGATGGTGTTCGGATTAGGTCTCAGAATCAGAGCCTGTTGCTTTTGTTCGTGTGTTGCTGTAGCACCAACAAGTTTATTTTGAAGTAACTCTTCCAAGTGTGTTATTTCATAAGCACCGGTGGGTATCGTGATGGTTCGCCAACCGGTTCCTTCTTTTACATGAAATTTGTTTTTACCTTCATAGATGTTGGGTATGTTGTTGTAGGTGTGAAAGCCTATCAAGGCAACAGCATAATTACCATCCAAAACAATTGGTGGATGGTAGTCTGACGACAGATGGGAGCTGCGGTCTTTCAACACAAAGGTGTGCGCCATGACTGATACACACAGGCTACTGTTTGAGTCTTTTATTGCAATGGTTTTTGCAGATACAACCCATAACCGGAGCGCTGTTTCTTGAGATACATGCCTTTGTCTCACTTGCATTCATATATATACACACCCCAAAAAATATAGTTTAGTTTAAGTTAAGATGCGTACCAGCAAACACGCTTCTGCCTTACCCATTACAAATATAGACGATGTTGTTACGGACACAGCTCAACAACAACTGAGGCATGGTTCTCTCTTTCCAAACACCGTTCGCTGTATCATATGTGGTCCGAGTGGGTGTGGTAAAACTAATGTCATGCTGAGTTTGTTGTTTGAAGCAAACGGTTTAAAATTTGATAACGTGTATGTGTATTCAAAGTCTCTGTATCAACCGAAATACAAGATGTTAAA
The DNA here is from genome assembly GCA_964006375.1 of Tillus elongatus. Classification (NCBI taxonomy): domain Eukaryota; kingdom Metazoa; phylum Arthropoda; class Insecta; order Coleoptera; family Cleridae; genus Tillus; species Tillus elongatus. The sequence continues at coordinate 78,008,845 of OZ023265.1, read as the reverse complement.
GGAGGTGATGAATGCAACAAAAGGTGTTGGTTACTATCCTTATAGAGAAAACGATGAAATATTAGATCCGGCAGATGCCAAGGACAACTCTGTGTTTATATTTGATGATGTAGCTTGTGACAAACAAGATAAAATAAGAGCATACTTCAGTATGGGCAGACATAAGAATATTGATTCATTCTATCTCTGTCAAACATATACACGAATACCCAAACATCTGGTACGTGACAACACCAATGTTATTGTGTTATTCAAGCAAGATGAAACCAATTTAAAACACGTGTACGACGATCATGTGACTACCGATATGGACTTTAAACAATTTAAAACTATCTGCTACCAATGCTGGAAAGATAATAAGTATGGTGTGTTGGTGATTGTGAAGGAAAACGATGTACACAAAGGTCGCTATAGAAAAGGATTCGATAGATATATTTTATTCTAACAATGATAGACAGGACAGTCAGCTGTCTAACACAGGTGTCATACAGCTGTCATACAGGTGTCTAACACAGGTGTCTAACACAGGTGTCTAACACAGGTGTCATACAGCTGTCATACAGCTGTCTAACACACACAGCTGTCTAACACACAGCTGTCTAACACACAGCTGTCTAACACACAGCTGTCTAACACACAGCTGTCTAACACACAGCTGTCTAACACACAGCTGTCTAACACACAGCTGTCTAACACACAGCTGTCTAACACACAGCTGTCTAACACACAGCTGTCTAACACACAGCTGTCTAACACAGCTGTCTAACACAGCTGTCTAACAAGACAGACGGATATCGTGATAAATAAGAAGGCATGTACCGTGACGGAGTCAGTATATGTTAAACCACCACACAACCTGTATCGCTCAAACAAATGATTAGACCGTCTGGTAACACCAAACAGTTGTAGCACAATGGAAGTGTTGGGTAAGGAAGAGCGAAAAGTTAAGAAAAGGATTTTACAACTTGCTGACAATATTCGAAAAAAACATTTAATGCTTAAACTTAACAGAGCTGAGAATGATGATGCTCTGCAACGTTTATATAAACCACTTGTTGACCCCCTAAGTGAAATATCTAAAAACACAGCAGCACTGCAGCAGCAGCAGCCCCAGCAACAACCAAAGGCTGAACAAATCAAAGACGAAGTCGATATACCAGAAACGAAACCCCAAGTACAGTTCCTTAAAGACCATGAAGTTTTTGAAGCTGAACCAAGGGAAGAGGCTGAGGAGACAAGTTCCGATGAGGATATCCCAACATTTGAAGAGCTTGAGGCCGACCTACAAACTGTCACAACCAACCCTGCATATCAAGAATTTTTGGAGCAATATCCTGACCGAGTTCGATATTATGTAGACAAGTATTTTACTGAACCACCAAGGCTCGGTACCATTGATCAAACGTATGGTGCCCGCTACGCTAAAGATACCGGTAGCTGGAGTCTTGGTAACAAACACTTAGACTTTACCGATGCTGAGATTCAACTGGGCCAAAGGAGATACCCGCAAACACAAGGTTTGCTAGAATTGTTATTTATGAAAAGACCCCGGGGGTATACTTATGACGATCTTCAACACTATAGAGATATTCTAGAAGCAACTAGTGTTTATAAAATGAACTATGATCCTAACGCACGAACCAAGGGTTGTTCCTCTGAAAAGTATCTGACTCTAATAAAACCAGTGATAAATCCACGAGGTCGTAGATCCTCAACACCTCAAGGTTTTGGTTACACCTACGAGGAAGACGATGACGACAGCAACGACAGACATCTTAACAAAAAACAAAAGACTGAACCTAAATCTCAGAGTGATAAGAGCAGCGATAGCAACGGCATGAGCCCTAACAACAACATCAGCACCAACAACTATATGATACAAAATAACAAACAAATAGCCTATGTGTATTGGAATGACATAAACGAGTTGGTTGACAGACTTAGACTTTTAGTGGCTTCCCAAGTTGCAGGTAATAATGCTCATAACAACGAAATTCAGTCAATCTTGGAAGAACTAAAAGAAGCTAGTGTTATCACCTAGTAAACACACAGCCATGAAGAGGCACCAACGACAACAACAACAACAGCACCAACGCAACACTGAACCATCTAATGTTAATAATTCTATAAATGTATTCCAACAAAGAGTTTACATACTTGTACTTAGAATCAAATAAAAGTCTTTGTAAAAATTACTGTGTTTTTATTTTGTAATACAATTAAAAAGTATGTCGTAAAGCAATAATATCCTGACAGTAGTCCGGCTCCCTGGCGATAACTCTAAGTGGGCTCCCTCGGTTGAAATATTTAGGGTATCAGTATTCCGATACCCTTGTATTCTAGACAAGCTCAAACACGACTGCAGGGGTGATGTCATCCAACAGATATAACACAAGATAACATTCACCAAGGTCATCAACTGACCCGTCGTTTACCTCTAAGAGGACCTCTCTCTTGCGTATATTAAACAGATACACAGACAAGCTCAAACAGGATCAAGGTTAACAACTGTAAAAAACGTTGTTTATCCTTTGTAAGACCCCCTCTCTCTTACATCAGTTTGTTTCCTCAATACAAGAGAGAGAGACACTTGTTCAGTATGTGTTAAGTCGTGAAACAAGGATGACGTCTTTTGCTGTATGTAAGTACACTCTTCTTATTATGTCTGTTTGTATTCAAATAACAAATACAAACATAACCTTACTAAACAATCAGATGATTGGTAATCAACATGTATAATATATTTTACCACTGTTTTTATTATTAATAACACCTTGTCCATACCTGACTCCCAGCAAAATAATTCAATCTATTTGCATTTAAACACCGTTATAATTATGTCCAGGGTTGACTTAACTGTCCAGAGGTAGACTTGACTGTCCATAGTAGACTACAAAATTTACATGTATTTAAATGGAGTGTCCAGGATCCTATTGTTTTTAAAAAATTACCGTACCTATTATATATTCAAATTGGAATGTAATAGAGATACCACCCCTGCCCACACACACACACTCATCAGCCTGATAAACTCGTTTTTAAATTATCATATGTAACAGGTTTTATTTTATATATACCACTGCGAACAAACTTTCACCGTGTGTCTGGCTAGCATAATCGGTTTAGGGGCGTTTGCATATCTTAGTAAGCTGTATGGTTGGGGTTCGAATCTAATTCAAATCTAATTTCAGGCGAATGCTTTTCTTTCAAAAATCATATTTCAAATTAAAATCAAATTTCAAATTACCCGCTCAATATATCTTCCTAATATATGTATGTGTGTGTGCTAAACCGAATGACTGTGTCCAACAGACCTCTCTCCTCGAACAAGGGAATATTCTCCCACTCTACAACTTTACAAATAGAATGTTCCCTTGTTCGAGAAGAGTCAGATCTCTGGACATAACAGACACAAGTTTTAGAATAAATTCAAATTTCCCGCCAAAAACGAAGTACCCTAACAACTTCAACACACCTTAACAACACAATAAACAACAAACAGCTGTCCTTAATAAACAAATACATAACCTTAATAAACAAACAGATGATTGGTAATCAACACGTGTGTGCGAACATAACCTTAATAAACAAATACATACATAACCTTAATAAACAAATACATACATAACCTTAATAAACAAACAGATAGCACGTTGACGACATAACAAATACAAACATAACCTTAATAAACAAACAGATGAATGGTAATCAACACGTGTGTGAACATAACCTCAATAAACAATCAGACAAATGGTATTCGACAAACACACATGGAGACCTGACTTGTAGATATCTATGGACACAGGTCAGACATCTTGGAACGCTTGCGACGTCATCACAGGTCAGACATAAGACAGTTAATACCTAACCTGACTTGTAGATATCTATGGACACAGGTCAGACATCTTGGAACGCTTGTGACGTCATCTCAGGGCAGTTCCATAGAGAACCAGGGGTTGCAGCTGTCTATTACAGGTCAGCCATCTTGGAATGCTTGTGACAGATGTGACATATGACAGGTTAGGTGACATTTGACATCTGTCAACACTGACAGGTCAGGTGACAACTGACATTTGACACCTGACAGGTCAGGTGACAACTGACGTTGACAGCTGTCAGGTCGGTGACATTGACACCTGTCAAAACTGACAGGTCAGCTGTCAACTGTCACAGGTCAGCGCATGCGCATGACGTCATCGCGCGTGCGCAGAAAAAAGTGGAGGGGATGAGCCCAGGTGGCTCCCTATCTACTGCAAAGTGATTACATCTTGCCTTGAGAAACGCATAAATGCGCACTGAGAAGAAAACATATAATTCCCAGCCAGCAACAAGTGTGTGCCGATGGATCTATTTTATGCAAAGAGCATCTAATAGTTGATTTGATTGTGTGCCATTTAGCTTACAAGGTACAAACAAATATCTTTGTTGGCTATGTCGGTTACAAGAAGGCGATCCAGTCCCACACGAATGGCTTATAAGTGTGGTGACGATCTATGAGATCGACACTTATATTGTTAGTTTCCTATTACCCACAAACGGGTGAAAACATCGTAACTAACACGATGCTAAATAGAAGAACTATATTTCAAGGTGACTCGCTAAGTTTATTGTGGTTCTGCCACGCATTAAATTCATTATCAAATCGCCTGAACTCTACCAGATATTTCTTCGGTATAAAAAGCAGTGGCAAAGAGAAAATGAAAGTACATTATCCATTGTATATGGATGATCTCAAACTGGTGGCCTTCACAGAGAACAATCTGGAATAACTTTTAAAAATCGTGAAATGGCATTCCAGAGATATTGACATGAAAGTTTGTATTAACAAATGTCGCAACGTATATGTAGTCGGAGGGAAGGTACAACCAGACGTATATGAAATGCAGAATGTCCAGTAAAGTGCATCAATGGATCTAGGTCGGTGCTAGCGAGGAAAATAAGCCACCCAGTAGTGAAGACCGAACTGACAAATGTGTTTACGAAGCTAGTAAATCAGGTGGTGCCTCCACCGCAAGAACCTGACTAAAGCTCCTAATGTATATGCATGTTCTTCACTCTGTTAATAATTTGGGATTGTCAAATGGAATAAAACGAAGAGCTCCTCAAATTTTACTAACGATTTCCAAAAAGTATCACCTTACGCCATCGAACGAGCCACCTTACCTAGAGATCAAGGTGGAAGAGGCTTGTTGGATGTTGGTAAACAATTGGATCAAGAAATATTGAACTTAGGTACATATTTCTTATCAGTCGGTGCTTACAACATCGTGCCATATGCCAGGCAGGTCATTCCGCACCGATACAATTACGCTAAGTTTGCTGTGGTTCTGCCACGTATTAAATTCATTATCAAATCGCCTGAACTCTACCCGATATGTCTTCAGTATAAAAAGCAGTGGCAAAGAGAAAATGAAAATACATTATCCATTGTATATGGATGATCTCAAACTGGTGGCCTTCACAGAGAGCCGTCTGGAACAACTTTTAATAATCATGAAATGGTATTCCAGAGATATTGAGATGAAAGTTTGTATTAACAAATGTCGCTCCTTATATGTAGTCGGAGTGAAGGTACAACCAGACGTATATGAAATGCAGAATGTCAGGTAAAGTGCATCAATGGATGTAAATCGGTGCTAGCGAGGAAAATAAACCACTCAGTAGTGAAGACCGAACTGACAAATGTGTTTACGAAGCTAGTAAGTAAATCAGATGTTGCCTCAACCGCAAGAACCTGACTAAAGCTCCTAATGCATATGCATGTTCTACACTCTATTAATAATTTGGAATTGTTAAATGGAATAAAACGAAGATCTCCTCAAATTTTCCTAACGAATTCCAAAAAGTATCACCTTACGCCATAGAACGAGCAACCTTACCTATACATCAAGGTGGAAGATGCTTGTTGGATGTTGGTAACCAATTGGATCAAGAAATATTGAACTTACTTACATATTTCTATCGGTCGCTGCTTCCAACACCCTGCTATATGCGAGGCAGGTCATTCCGCACCGTTGCAATTAAGGGAAAGTGAAATACAAAGTGCCCGTTAGACTGGTCAAGACAAACTACAAAAGTTTCTGCATGGGCGACATCGAAATGAAACCTCCCAGGCGTATGTCGAAAAATCGGCATTGAACTACATATATTTCAATGACAAGACAAGGGAATTTTTATTGGCCATATAAGATCAAGTTGTTTCAACAAGGCACTGCTTGAAGTATATAGTTGGAGATCATCTGGTTTAAGTTGACACTTGCAGGTTTGGGTGTCAGGTGTCAGATACTATCCAGCACGTCACTGAAGGATACCAATCGTTTGCTGCAACAGAGTACAAATAGCAGCACGACGCACTCGCGAAAATACTTCATCACGATCAAACAATGCAAATGGGAGTGATAAATCTTTGTAAGGTGACCTACTATAAATGTACTACCGAGTCTGTTCTAGAGAACTCCAAATATAGGTCGTATTGGGATCGAACCATGCTTTTAAACCAATCCTGCAAACAAGGACCCTGACTGATGTGGCCATTCCAGATACCAATAACTTGAAGGCAGAGTACAATGAGACACCATTAAGTACAAACATTGCGGGATACAAGTGAAGAGAGAGTGGAGGGCGGATAGTGCCAGAGTTGTCACGATAGTCATGTCGTTAACTGGAGTGGTTCCTAAGAATCTTCCAGACTATGCGTTGGACAGCACTTTAATTGGGCTATAATCAGAAAACCTTGCAACTGCCCACATTGTGCGAATATTTCTAGAAAATAAGGAACTGGCTGGTTGTCGTTCAGAATCATAAAAGTTGGAAAATTCTCCTTCTGATCTCATTCTCTTTGGTATCTGAGATACCTGCAGTGAGGAAATTATGCCCTTTGAGAAATCGTGAAAGGCCTTCAGGCTAAGTCGATAATCATAAAAATATTGATTGGCTGAATGAGCTCACCACGAGGCCAGAACATACAAAATAATAATAATGACAGCAATAGTCATGTCGTCAACTGGCGGGCTTTCTAAGAATCTTCTAAGGAAGAGTAAGAGATTGGGCCTTTGAGAACAGCTTTATAAGGCCACATAAAAAAAATATCTTCGCAACTGCCCACATTGTGTGGATATTTATCGGAAATGGGAAGGGCCGCGTTGTCACCCAAGTCCTGACGACTTGTAAAGTGACCCATCTCTTTGGTATGTAACATATCTGAAATAAGCAACTGTTTCCCTTTACATGATTATAAAATTCAGCAACAGTTTTTAGTTTATTAGTCAATCCAGTGAAAACATGGTTTCCGGGAAAAGCTAAAATGTTTCATTGGAAAATGTTTGCATGTCAGAAGAGAGCTGTTTAGGTAAAACGTTACACAGACTTTTATGGAAATGCGCTGGTACAGCACACTTGTTACGGCAAAACGTGTTAGTGAATTTTCTTTAAACAATTCCCTAATTAGGAGATCACGACTTTGGAAAAAATTTCTTCAAATGAGCGCGAAATAGGCGCCCTAGAACACATATCCGGGGTCAGTTTCGATTCGAGAAAGATATGTGTTGATATTAAGTGTGTATATGTGGGTAACTGGAGTTCATGGACGTGTGAATGCATGTGCGTATGTGTGCCTAAGCGTGCAAGCGAGCGTGCGTGTCAATGCTACAGTGTGTAAATATTTTCTGTGGGTATGTATTATTTTGTTTGTCAATATAGATACGTAAGATAAGCATTTTAGAATATTTTATAAATATCGGATATTGCCTCTTGATATTGTGATGGAGGGGGAGGAGACTTTTATCGTGGGCTGCTTATCTAATGATCAATAATTTGAATCATGTTGAAGATTTGAAACACCCAAGCATAATACAGCCTGAAACAGGTGTGCTGATTGTGTTTCCGGAACCTCTGTGTAATATGTAGCTTAAGAGGTTCAGCACACACAGGTTCCTCTGAACTTACGTGCTATTGTTGTTTATAGTCAATGAATGTTATTATAGGTTTTTACCAAATTGTAAAGGCTTGTAGTGAATATGTACTTTTTTTGTAAATATATATATATATATATATATATATATATATATATATATATATATATATATATATATAGATTTGTGTGTGTGTGTGTGTATCACACCGATAACTCAAAAATAGTGCGCCGATTTTGATCAAATTCGGTAAGTACCTTCCTTTTGCAAGTGGCTTATAAGTTCGTTAGCCAGGAAAACCGGCCCCGGTTTTCCCGAAAAATTTTGTGTTTTCTTTCGGAAATTTTTTATATGTCCGGAAATAACAAAGTAAGGGCAACCAAATTTGCCACGCGTGTTTGTATTATAAAAAGTGAACCATGTACCAACATTTAGGTCTGTAACCTAAAATACAAAAAAGTTAAACGGTCTACAATTTTTAGCTAATTTTCGTTTCAAAAAATTCGTTATGAGGAGACCGCGACTTTTAAATTTTAAGAAGATTTCTTCAAATGAGTGCAAAGTAGGCCGCCTAGAATCTATATCCGGGTTTAGTTTCACTTTTTATCTGTTTACATACATACAGGGTGACGCATTTCTACGGTAAAGCTCAACATAATTGTTATTATACAAGATGCGAGAAAAAATTGTATATGTTAATTAGGGGGGGTCTTGAGCTGCATCTTATTATATTATTTTGACAATCACATAAAGGCCCATAAGTCATTGGTGATACTTACAATTTTTTTTTCGGACATCCCTTATATTATTGCATTTTTTATTTTTCTTCAAAATATGACGCATGTTTGTAAGAAAAAATCTAGACGCGGTAAGTGAGTTTTGGTAGCGATTTTTTATTAAACGCTTCAAATTTCAATAACTCAATTTGCTATTAACCTAATGTTTGTTGGGTAGAAAATCAGTTTTCTCGGAAACATTTAAAGTTTATTTTTGGAAAATTGTTGTACATTTTCAAGTTATTTTGATAAAATATGGTACATTTTTTCTATTATAAAAGTTATACCGGCAACCAAATTGATGCTTGCTTGCAATAAAGAGACATATTTGCTATTAAAAACATTTGTATGAAAAATTCACTTGCATAACGCACTTGCTGCGTCCAGACTTTTATATATTTGCTTAGTATGGACAATGTGTGTTACTTGTAGTAAGCGTCGCAGAAGTTTCAAACTACAGTTTCAGAAATACTTTTCTCCCGGTGTTTTTGTTTTCTTTATCCAATTCACATATCTCATGATATGATATCGTATGTTAAATCAGAAATGTTTACTTTAGCGACACGTCGACTAATCAAAAAAATCACACAAAGATAGATAGATAGAAAAATAGATAATATGAAACAATACAAATTGTATACGCCAGTATAGTCAATATAACCAACATCGAACAATGACTGGGTACATAACCGCTGGTTTTCATTATATCCATTAAAGTGAGGGTAGGTAGCAATCACAAACTTAAAGGACGCCGAAATAACCGACAGCTGCCTTTGGTTTAGCGACAAATTAATGCTCAAAGGGTTATGTTATAGAAACATACTGAAAATCTTCACATGATGTGTTTGACGACTACAACTGTGTTTATGTTATGTGCAGGTACTCAGCCTTAGACGCTTCAAGGTAGTTCAAACCCAGTTTCACTGGTTGTCTACCAGATTTGACGACTACCACTGTGTTTGTGTTCTGCGCAGGTACTCAACCTTAGACGCTAAAAGCGTTAGAATGTTATTTTCTTTTATTTCACAAAAGATCTTAAGTTTTGGGCCTAAGTGATACCGGCTTTTTTGTACAAATATTTGTTGTAGGCCAAAATCGTAAATTCGAATAAAAAATTGCTACCATAACCCAGTGAAGTCACTTCTTTTCTTTAGTGTGGTGAATGATTTCACTTCATACGGTGCTGCTTTGTACCAGGATTGTTTTTCAATCTCATTATTAATGTAGTAAATTATTTCTTGGAAAAGCAGCTTTATAAGTCATGCGTACTAACTTATGACTTTCAAAGGTAACGTCCAAAAAAATTATAATAAACCATTTTATTTTTAATTTTAATAAATTAATATAATAAGATTCTAAAGTCCAAACAAAAGCAGTCAAGGATTTTCTTAACATGTTGTACATAAAGCATTATTTGTTCGTCTTCCTCTTTCTAACTTGCTCGTAATAATCACGATCATAGATTTCTTCTTCCCTGGTTGCTGTTTCAGAATCACCGGACACGGGGAAACAAATTTTACCAAAGAAAAGTACAGTGTGTTTATTTTTTAGTGACTTTAAACCAATAATGAATGGATGGTTGACATAGACGACTGGAATAATTGCAGCAGCACAAAGCATAACTTGCATACCTGAAAGAGAGCAACTTAATGAATTTACGTATAAATGACAAGAGCCTTTGTCAATGTACGGCAAATTACAGAAATGAAGACTTTAAATGTTACGCAAAATAACAAAAGCACTATAACTGAACTTTACAGAAGAAAATTACACAATGTGTGCATAATAACGTAAGTTTGGAACAAAATTCCTAATTATGTTATACGAAATTATCATGGATATCGTTTTTACAGGTCCATATTATATTCAGAAATGTCGTCTTTTGACCGAAATGTGTGATTTAGGACGTGGTGCGTTTTTACGAAATGAAGAAGTGTTAAATAAACTTCACAAAAGACAACATTTGTTTTTACCAAAATTTGGAAAAAGACCAGCATTACAGTGTTTTGATATTTTAAGGTAAACAGATATAGCCTGTTAAATACACTCTAGGAGCTGGGCAAAAGATAAGAATTTTGTGTCCTATTTTTAAATTCCTAAACCTTAATCAAACCAAACCTAAAAATCTGGCACGTTGTATAGCCTTTATTAAGACAATTTGTCTACTTAATCTCGTTTCACTTGTTTTCGGAGATAAAAGTTTTCCGATGGGAAACTTTAATTTTTGCCTGAAAACACATTCGATTAAACTGGCCAACAAACTCACTTCAGTTACTAACTGAAGAAAAACACCAGCCAACATATAAAAATGAAAATGAACCTCAGATATAGATTTATTTTCAAAAAGTAATACGTAAAAACCATTACGTTTTCTGCTCCAAGTTAAAAATTCTCATATATGTACCGAAACCGATCAAACAAAAAATCTGAATTTTCTAATTCAGTGGTATTTTCGTTGTATCTTTCTAAATTTGCTGTAAAAAGTAAATCATAGACCTTTTTTTCCTAGAGACTGGACCACGAATTTTACCAAAGAAAAGTACAATATGGTTATTTCTTAGTAAATATAACACCATAATTAATAATTATTTGCATCGACTACTACGATAATTATTTGAGTAACCCTGAGTAAACCTTTTAAATTTGACAAGATGGCAATCTAATATGCTACACCAACAAGCGGATCCTCATAGCCACAGACAGCCAGGCAGCCCTTAAGGCACTAAGTAGCCCACGGGTAAATTCCTGACTGGTGAGTGAGTGCCGAGACGAGACGAGCGACCTGGCTGGGCAGAATGAGGTGACCCTCATCTGGGTGCCGGGTCACTCGGGGGTTAAAGGCAATGAAGAAGCTGACGCGAAGAGAGGGTCAGCAGAACCATTTATGGGACCAGAACCGGCTCTGGGCGTGTCAAAGAGCACTGCCAGGGGAGCCATTAAGTCCTGGGTCAGAAACCAACACAAGGTGTACTGGGCGGACTGTCCAGGGCTCAGACATGGGAAGTCAATAATTGACGGACCCAGTTCAAAGAGAGCTGTGGAGCTGCTAAACCTTAGCAGAGGACAGCTCAGAAACACAACAGGTCTCTTGACGGGACACATGGCCGTCAAGAAACACCTGCATAAAATGGGGCGGTTCGAAGGGGACCTCGCATGCAGACTCTGGGGCGAGGGGGAGGAATCAGCCCAGCACATCTTGTGTGAGTGTATAGCTCTGGACCGGAAAAGACAACTGATCTACGGTCACTCTAGACCGGAGACAGAGCAATATAAAACTTCACCCTACCAATCGCTGTGCAGACTAGTTCAAGGCACAGTGATCTTGGAATGGGTGGAGTAAGACTAAGGGTATGCACAATCAACCAAGGGTTGCGGTGCTATCGGGGCGGCAAGGCCGCGGACGAGCCCTGAGGGAAAAAAAATCTAATATGCCTGAGTTTAACAAGGGTCTCTCTAAATACACGAAAAATTACAGAAATTATAATTTTAAATATTAAGTGAACTAACAAAAGCACTAAGTGAGGTTTACAAAAAAAAAAATTACCCCCTATGTGCATAAAGTGTGGAACAAAATTTGTAACTGTGTCATATGAAGTTTCTACGGAAATCGCTTGATCAGGTTAGGTGATCGCTTGATCAGGTCAGGTCATCGCTTGAACAGGTCAGGTCATCGCTTTATCAGGTCAATTCATCGCTTAATCAGGTTAGGTCAACGCTTGATCAGGTCAATATTATTTTTAGCAATGTCTTTTGACGGAAAATTTTTATTAATGACGTCGTTGATTGATACATAAAAATGTAATTACCAAGTTTTTTTTAAGACAACATGCTCTCTTATCTCATTTGATTACGTCTTATCAGTTCTTGGATTATTGGGTATTGAGACTGGTACTTTATTTGTGAGACAACGGAGATTTACTTTTTAAAAATTCTAATTATAAATTATTTTTCGTTATTGAAACATTATTATTTGAACGTTATTATTATTTTTTATATAACATTGTTTTCCAGGTGAAGCCAGTTTTGCTCTGAATGCATCAACTTATAGTTACAATCGTAGCTCTGGTTTAAGGAAAACCTTCACTGGATGCAAGAATTTCATAGCCGGCGCCAAGACATATAGACTGTATAGTTGCAATGACATTAATGTTGCTTAATATCTGGCTTAAAGTGTGGAACAAAATTTGTAACTGTGTCATATGAAGTTTCTACGGAAATCGCTTGATCAGGTTAGGTGATCGCTTGATCAGGTCAGGTCATCGCTTGAACAGGTCAGGTCATCGCTTTATCAGGTCAATTCATCGCTTAATCAGGTTAGGTCAACGCTTGATCAGGTCAATATTATTTTTAGCAATGTCTTTTGACGGAAAATTTTTATTAATGACGTCGTTGATTGATACATAAAAATGTAATTACCAAGTTTTTTTTAAGACAACATGCTCTCTTATCTCATTTGATTACGTCTTATCAGTTCTTGGATTATTGGGTATTGAGACTGGTACTTTATTTGTGAGACAACGGAGATTTACTTTTTAAAAATTCTAATTATAAATTATTTTTCGTTATTGAAACATTATTATTTGAACGTTATTATTATTTTTTATATAACATTGTTTTCCAGGTGAAGCCAGTTTTGCTCTGAATGCATCAACTTATAGTTACAATCGTAGCTCTGGTTTAAGGAAAACCTTCACTGGATGCAAGAATTTCATAGCCGGCGCCAAGACATATAGACTGTATAGTTGCAATGACATTAATGTTGCTTAATATCTGGCTATTTCACGCTCAGAGGTGGTGTCGCCCATTTTTCTATAACAAACAATAAAAATATATCTTAAACAAAGACTTTCAGCAAGAAAAGGCGCCTCCGCATTATGGCAATTTTCAACGATATATTATCTAGAAGCTGGATACGATCAAGGGAACCAGTTGAATGCCCATCACGGTTTCCATATCTGAACCTTTAGAATTTTTGTTTATGTGGCAACTTAAAATCAAAAGATTAATAAATATGACGAATTAGAAGACAACAATTTTTTGATATATTCTGAAAAACAATAGTATATAAAAGTTATGATTTTAAGTGAGCAAACTCAGAATGGGATGCGGGTTGCTGACAAAAAAACACCGCTGAACCAACTTTAACCTTAAATTTTAAAAATATATGCTCACTGCAAATAAAGACTTTATAGCAACTACCGTCACTCATTTTTGCCATAGTGATATAGCAGAGGCACAGCCCTAATTCTTGTAGACTGTTGCATAGAGAAGCGATTTTCCTATGCTACCGCGTTCGTATATTCCTTGCATTAATATACAATTTCCAAAAAATCTTGTATTCTTTTGTACCACACCATTCAATTTATAGACGCAGTAACATGTTGTGTCTATAAATGTACAATTAGAGGCCACCCAGCGATTCATATGATCCTTCCCTGACCTACTTATAGATACCATATAGGTAACATATCTTTACATTTCAATGCTATGCATATATTGATATTTCTGTTCAAGGACGAGGTTTTTAAGCCAGATCGTAATCAATATACAAGAGCTTAAGTTAAGTGATTAGTCTGTATGTAGTATGGACCAGTTTCACCAAGTAAGGGCAACAGCAATCAATGAATTGATTACACATTATCAATTGAAAAGGGATAGAGTTGAGCAGAGAGGATAAGGTACCAGCTCAACTTTACAAATGTTTTCTGGAAACATTAGGAGTAACAGCCTTAAATTATGATGTAATCAAAGGTTGGTATCTGTAATTTCGTGATAGGATCAGCTGATGAATCTTGGGTTCTTCACTATGATAAATGTAGAGTATCGGAGGGGACATTGTGGCTCTCCGCCCAGCCTACTTGAAAGTTAAGAATTTAATCCTCACAAGAACAGTCATTCCTTATGAAAATGTTGAAACCGTATATGATCTTGTACTTCCTGATCATTAGGATCAGGTAAAAGGTAGAAGAAATAGACTTTTCTTACCACAACACAAAATCATATCAAAACAACTTAATATAAAAAAAAACTGGTTTTATGATGGGTTCAATGAATATTAACAAACGACCAAAAGAGGAACCGTGTTTTTATTTGTCGACGGTTATTAGATAGGTACCAGCATGAAACGAGAGTAACTCTATTGAACGTTTTATAACTGCTGTTGAATCTTGGGTTCTTCACTATGATCAGAGACCAATTTGTAGAGTATGGGAGGGAGACATTGTGGCTTTCCGCCCAGCCCACTTGAAAGTTAAGAATGCAATCCTCCACAGAAGCTGTGATGCTAGCTGTTTTCTGGGATGCTGGCTGATTATTTGGAAAAAGGTCCATAGTAGATGGTTAGTGTTATACAAATTTAATAATTACGTCGCGGAGAGTTTGGGAAAGTGGTAGTCTTTCATTAAGACAATGCATCAAATCACAAGTCATTTATCTAAATGTGTGCAATCAACAAGCACCAGTGCTTGTTGATAGCACAGATTCGAACCCAGGTTCGAACTGTTAGAGTTCACACCTTATTCGCCGGATCTGACATCAAGTGATTGTTTCCAAAACTCAAAGAAAGTAATAGTGGAAGGGGCTGTAAATTGTTTTAAAGAAATCGGCAAACATTTTATTTAGAAGCTGTAAAAATGTTAGAGCATCGTTAGGAAAATGTGTTAAGAGTTATGGATGAATATATTAAAAACTAAAAATAACTTACAGTTCCTAGTCTTTTATATAGGTTCATATATGCAGGGGGGGGGGTGTGCATAAAATCCACTCTTGTAAATTGAACTCCTGCACATTTTTGAGTAGTAAAATTACACAAACTCTGCAGCTAGATTCTGCTTCAGCTGAGGCCAGGAATTGAATATACCTCTGTAAGAAATTATCGCACCACCAGAAACTCACCAAAAGTTTAAGGTTGATTTTTGTTTAAACCCAGTGTTGGATTTAAATGACTTTTCTAATAACAGGTTGTCTCTTTCAGAAAGCTATTTTATTCGCACACTTATTTTTATAAATGCCGGTTTAAGCAACAATTATAACGTGTTTTTCATAAAATATTTAACACCTTGCGAAGCTCAACAGTTACAACACCCAATTAGGCTTAAAATCAAATTCTAGTCTTATGTTTTTGTAACATTTTATTTATTTTTTACTCTATTATATTCGCTGTGACAATAGAAACGCAATTTTAAAACAATGTTTTTAATGATTTCAATTTGCTTTATAAGCACTGAAGTAAGTAATAAGCTGTAAAAAAGAGCGTAGCAGTAAATGTCATCAGCTTAATACAGATGTTAAATAAAAAGTGGTTGTTAGAAATGTGTGTTCTGTGTTAGTCCTCCTCCGCCTGTTTTTATAAAATATTTTATTTTGATCAATATGGAAGCTAAAATCTACCTCGCGAACAATGTGCTTAATTTATAATATTGTTTGAGAAAGGTTGTAATTACCGAATAATTGGTCGACGATTTAATACATTTCTCATAAATATTCCACGGATCATACAAAGATACAGAAGACTTGAACCTAATTTGAGACGTAGAATCGCTGCTTAAAGTACAGCTTTAACTAAAGGCCATTAAAGAAAGATGCTAAATTGTTCCAGCTGAACGGCTGCAGGTATTATTTACAGACGATTCTACAATATCAACGCCACAACGATTGTTATGCTCGGTGTAATTTCTCAAATATAACATTATTTTAAGATGAGTTGGAGGAGGGTCTGTGATCGTCTATTGCTTTGACTGGTCGCACGGAACTTGCAATCATAAATAATGGAAGCCTTACAGGTAAAAGGTGCATATTGGAGATTTTAGACCAACACGTAAAGGAACTTGCACACTATAAATTTGTGTGGGTGCCAGAAAATGATAGGCCTCATGTTGCTTGAGTTGTGAGAAATTATCTGTAAGAAATTGGTGCTATGGCAGGCCCAGCTCAGAGTCCAGACTTGTATTCCATAGAGAATATGGGACATTCTTGGGGAAATATTGCAAAAGGAATGTAACCAGTTGTTAAACTGTAATTATTAAATTATAATTAAATTGGCATAACACTGACTATTTATATGGGAGCCTTGTTTTCAAATAATCAGCCAGCATCCCAGAAAACAGTAAACCTTACATTTTGTGCAGAGAACTGAACACTAAGCATTTGAGTGTATGCAGAGTCATAATGTCTCCATCCCATACTATTTGGTATTTTATCATAAGGACGAACCCAAGTGTTAGCTTTGGATAAATTAGGGCAAAGACTGCTTCAAATATGTCAAGAACTGACCGAAGGTTTATTATTTTAAGTATGCGCCAGGAAGTTATTCGAGCACAATGCGCTAATACTCGCTGCGAACACTTACGTTTACCTTTTTGTTATGCTATTTAAATGTGTTTATCTTGTGGTGGCAAAGATAATACATTAATAAAAAACAAGATGTCATAAAAAAATAATACTAGAGTTTGAATCGAACTATAACTTGATGGTGTAACTGTTGAACTCCACAAGGTGTTACAAATATATGTAAAAAAATACGTTATAATTAATGTTTATAAATAGTTAGTTTCTATGCGAATACACTCACTTTCTGCAAGAGACAACCTGACAAAAAAACTCCCCCAAATCGCACAAGGGATTTTGACAACAATTCACTTTAAACTTTTGGTTAGTGGGGAGTTAATTTCTTGTAGAATTGCATTATTAGACCCGATTACTGAAACCTTCAATATCACTTTGTAGGCATAGTAGTTTGCAACTGTTGTTCATTTGATAGTAAATAGTAAGAAGTAAGTTATGTACCAAAATTATCTATATATCTTAGTTAAACGAAAACTATTTAAAAAAAGATTGAATGTCACTGGTGATCAGAGAAACGCATAGGATCAAAATATTTTGCGGGGTTAACAAATTCTATTGAATATTACAGAAAAGGGCGAAGATATACCAGAAAAAATACTTTGAAAATTTTATAATTCTTCTCCTTAAACCGGTAAAGTATCGATTTTAAACGTCAAAAATTCGCGATTTTTAACCAAAGAATATGAAACGAATGCGGGTTATGTACGATGAATTTGGTAAAAGTACATTTTACAAAGCCTTAACTTCCTGCTTCAACCGCCATTGTCCTGATGCTGTGGTAGTAGTTTAAGTCATACAGTCCGTGCTTTAATGTATGTGTTGTAATCGGCTTGGACAAGTTCGATAGGCAGGAAAATCGAACCAGTTTTTCCAGGAAATATTTCTATTTACTTTCGCCAAATTTTTGTATCAGCGAAAATAACAAAGCTATGGCAACCAAATTTGGTACGCAAGTTTATGTTAAAAGAGGTATATTATGCGCCAAAATTTAGATCTGAGAGAGAATTTTGGTTGCCGCTGGAGGTCAGAGCACTGCACAAGACCAAAATATTGTGTATCGTAAACAACATATATTAAATATTACAAAGATAAACTGTTCTTGGCGCATATATAATTCACGTAAAAAAAGTTAGTAGATCATTTCTAAGAATATTAATCACCATAACGCACTTGCTGCGTCCAGACTTTTTATGCTGTAGCCTTGACAAAAAAATTAATTAATGCCGAAAGTTCGACAATATAAAACATGGTTTTTATTTCATACAACTAACGGCAAGTCTACAATTTTACAAAGCGGTGTTTTCTAAGAAACTCGCTAAAATATAAAACAAAATAAGTTAAGACTAGACAATAATATAGCGATTTCGTTAAAAACAATTGGACCAGAAGACTAAGGTTCAATAAAAGAATTAAATATAGAAAGAACTGCATTTATTTATTGTACAAGTGCACAAGACACTTAATTAATAAAGTTAGAAGTACTTTTTCTTTTACTTAAAACAAGAAGTTAGTTCCTAGATATTTGAATTTTTACATATTTCATTAATTGTTGTTGCCTTTATTTGGTAAAATCGCTCCATACCAAATACATATGTAGACTTCTTCTCTGGCTTTACAAATGCTTTTTTTTCTTCTTTGTAACCGATGTCTCCTGGTGCCCTAGAAGGGCAGAACCGGCTACAGAGAAGAAACCAGACCCTTGTGCAGCCAGAGAAGAAGTCTACATTTGTATTTACACATTTCTTTGTTTTTCACCTTCCATCCTAAACTGGTTATATAGATCAAAATCATTAACTTTGTCCTGCCTTTTGGCGACCTCAAGATCACCAGACACGGGTTTTAGAATTTTTCCAGAAAAAAGAACATTGTAATTTTCTCCTGATGAGGTTAAAATAATAATCAACGGATGATTAGCATAAAATACTGGACCGATAGAGTCACAACACAGTTCGTATATCAGACCTGAAAAGAAGAGACAGAATTGGTAAAACCCTTCATGTTAAAACTACAAGCACAATCGAGTACATTAATCACAACTGGTGAACTAAACAAATGAAAGCTTTGGATTTTTACAAATCAAAATGCAGCAAAAAAAACTTTATTGGTGTTTAGTATTTGAATGATATATAATGAAAATACGAATTTTTTACAGTGTAACTTAGCCACATCGCGATAATAAATATTAGTTATTATAGACAACGATGAGAGGCAAAATCAAAAATAAAAGGCTTGTGTTAGGGTAGACTGGGGGAATACCGGTCCTTAAGGAAAGTCTTTAAATATCTCGGAGATTTTATGATTTAAGAGGAACTGATAGGTTTAAATGAAAGATAAGACGCTAGGGAACAAAATACATGTTTATTAGAACCGAACGAAACAGTTCAAAAAAAATGCAAAATGTTTAAACAATTATATGAGTGACAGTTATTACTTCGAAGCATGGGGTAATATCAGCCGGGGTCGCAATTACCCAAAATTTTGTTTATAGGCAGCAATTGCACAGAAAGGCTTTCTTTTTTCTCCATTGTTACATTTACTGTTACCCCATTTAGAACAGCGCACACATCTTTGCCAGAGTTCCTGGTTTTTCCCAAACTCTCCACAAATAATGCAAATGTCCTCAGTAACTTCGGAGTCTGACTTTTCTTCTTCCTCATCGCACTTATGGTAAGTCACTGTTGTGTTCTTTCTGAGCTTTTCTTTTTGCGGTACAGTATTTGTGTGTTTTTTTCTCCAAAACGCTGGTGTCATTAAGGTTACCGTAAACTTTTTTTAATCTATTTATTTTTGACTGCTCTATCTTCTGCAGCTTATTATCTATTATTAGCAGAACTGGATCTTCCTTTGAAATTTTAACACAATCCGCAAAGGGCTTTAACCATTGAATAAATGAATAAATTTTCGGTTATCCGTCCGTTATCTGAGCAGCGATAAATAGCGCCTGGAGGTCCTTTATTCTTTAAGTGATCAGCCATTATTTTCCTGTTAAAAATGACCATTGGAGGAACGTAAATTCCAGACGCGCCAAATGAACACATAATAATAGTGATTTTTCCCTTCTCCCAACTAGTTAAAGAACCCACTCTTTTTCTGCCCTTTTTTGCGTAGATTCTGTTTGGACATTGTACCGTTGTAATGCCGGTTTCATCAACGTTAAATAAATATTCTTGCTGGAGAAAATTTATATTAGTCCATAAAAGTGTTAAGGTCTCCAAAAAGATTCCAATTTCTTCTTTGTTGAACGCAGTCACACGATTTATGCTGGTTGATTCCGGTTTCCTTAGTGTCATTTCTGGATTGCGTCGTATAAATCCCTCTAACCAATCACGACCCGCTGAACCTTATCCTCCTTAAACCCATTTTCCAAATTATTGGATTTGGCAAAAGTATAGGCGCTTTGCTAAACCTGTGCCGGTGTAATTCCAAAAAAGAGTTTGGCAAGAGTAATTATTCGCTCCGATAATTCCCGCTCCTGTTCTTTAGTAAATACTGGGCGTCGTCCCAATTGAGGCTTAAGATATTCGGATGCCTCTACATCGATCTTTAAGAGTCGCTCTTGGAATGTCAAAACTTCTTGAAACTTCCCGAACAGGACGATCATTTCCTATTGCTGCCAGAGCTGCCTGAAGCGTCTCCGAAATCCAAGAAGCTTTGGTAGTTTTTTGTTTATAGGTCCGCGACATCTGAAAACAAACCAAAATTTTAAACAATGGGAAACAAAATTATATGGGGGTAATTCCGGCATGGCCGGCATTACCCCATATAATCAATCAATCATCTAAAACCCAATACCTTTTAAAATGCTTAAATTTACGTTGGTTTTGAGTAAACTCAGTGAAAGAAGACAGCATATAGCTCATTTTTATACATACAAACAATTTTTACAACTTACCGTTGTTGAATTATGCAGCCTTGAACACACACCCTTCTTATAGTAGCACGTGCTTTTTCAAAAAATTCTCTATAAAACGTACATAGCTTGCACCAGCACTACCTAAACGATACTAACCGTTAGGTTTACTGAGATGCGTGATCAGAGACGTAAGCCCCTCCAAAATTGTTATTAGGGTGGGAGAAACTTGACTACCGGAATTACCCCAATTGCCGGTATTCCCCCGATCTACCCTAATATTTAACATCCTGCAACATTAGCCACAAGCAAACGACAAAAAGGTATATTTTGAAAAAATCGCCAATCTCTACTAGGGAAACAGTTCGATACGGAAGAAATATAAACAGTTATAGAAGAAATCGTTTAAGTAATCAGTAGTTATGCCGTCCATCTGCTTGACCTTTATCAAGTATCAAAGCCAAAAGAAGTGATATCGTACCTATATAATAAATCCATAGGTTATTTTCATGTAGACAAAAATCCTTTAACCAATTTTCTTAATTCTGCAATGGAAACCAAATAACATAGAATCACATAATTGCATTTTAAAATCAGTTTCACCTTGTCATAAAAATCATGGCTCCCTATCTCCAGCAGCTCTTTTTTTTTTCATTGTAGCTTCCACACTGTTAAGACACTTTTTGGACTGTCTCCTTTTCTCTAGGTATGCGTGCTCCAAAATTTGTTGTCGGAAATGTATTGTGTCTCATAATATGATCGATATATTTTCCCTCCTTTTTCACAGCGCCTTTAAGTGAGAATCCTCTTTAAATTTTGCCACCACACTTTTATACGTCTTTCTGTCGGTGTACCGTACCTTTGTCCCCGTTGCCGCTTCATTGCAATAATTAACAGCCGCTCCACTGCATATAGTGAATAGCCACAGCATAATTCTTATGCTGTGGAACATCATCAAGAGACCTGACGCATCAGTAAGTGTCAGTATTGGCAGAGCCGGCAAACGTTCAACATCCCGTGAATTGTATCCCTCGAACGAGTTAAAAGGTTGATAATAAATATCACTTTCAAATTAAATACAGTCCACTTTTCTTTATACCAAACATTTTGATCCTATCGAGCCCGATTATATCGGGTAATATTCAACTATTATGGTATTTAATCAACAGTGATTCTGCCGATGCTCGGTACACAAAGAAGTGTTTACGTAAAATCGTAAAATAGCCAGTGAAATTCTGTTTCCTGTACAGTGGATTCAGGTATGAGCATCCATTTCCTATTTCCTATTACTTACTGCATTCTAAACCTTTGATTCTGATCGTATTTGACAAGTAATTCTATTTGACATATGCATTTTCAGTGTTTAAAAAAATAACTAATTAACTTGTATTTGTACTGTGCTCATATAGATACTAAAAATAAATCTGTGTTGTGGTTTCAATTAAATTCAATATAAGTTTTCCACCAAGTTGATTTGCAGAGTGATTTTACTCATGTTATATGTCGTATAAATTGTATGATTTACAAAATCAGGCAATATTTTCGTCTAGTTGTCCTGTTTACCGTTTACGTTTACAAGAAAGTTAGTACCTACCTACATGCCGACGGCGTTGGCTATAAAGCTCTTATTCCAGGAAGGTCGCAAAGGTCTGTTTA
Source organism: Tillus elongatus (assembly GCA_964006375.1). Taxonomy (NCBI): domain Eukaryota; kingdom Metazoa; phylum Arthropoda; class Insecta; order Coleoptera; family Cleridae; genus Tillus; species Tillus elongatus. The sequence goes on along the minus strand of OZ023265.1, from coordinate 77,986,310 downwards.
ATGCTAAGATTGTTTACAATTTAATATTATCCGTTTTTCTGAGTTTGAAATACACGTATTCTATTCTGCTGTTATCCTAATACTTTAAAAGCAAAGTTATCTGTATTTCTATTCTATTCTACAATTTTTTTATATACGATCTTTGTAAAATGGATTATGTTCGAGAAAGAGGTAATTTAAAACGGAGACTCACATTATTCCAAAATTATTTAATGATGTCCAGATCAACTTAGCAGACATACAAGAAATTGACATGCGTGCTGAAATTCATCTTCATACAAGATTAAATTCTGTGAAACCGTTATTGGAATCTTTAAATAAAATTCAACCTGAAATTGAAGCGAAGAAGCCACAAAGGAAATTGAATATGCTGAAGACTTCGAAAATAAATACTATGATTTGATATCTGAAGCAGAATTTCTTTTACAAAAATATAGCAAAGATCAGTCGCAAGCACATAAATTACAGCCTGCGGTTGCAGCTACTTTCGAACCTTCAGGTAGTCACAATTATTTTTCACCTATAAATGAAGAGCAGAGAACATGTCACATAATAGTTTCATAAAATTACAAACTATCAATCTACCTCATTTCAGCGGTCAGTCGGAAGATTGGTTAAATTTTCGAGACTTATTTTAAATCCTTATTCACGCAAATGATGTACACAAATTACATTACCCACGTGCAACCTTAATCGGAAAAGCCGCTGAGGCAATCAAAAGCCTTCCTATTTCAGCGACTAATTATATCATTGCCTGGCAAATCTAAAACGATCGTTTTAATAATTCCCGTGTGCTCGTTCACAACCATGTCAAATCCTTATTTAATCTTGATGTCATTTCCAAGGAATCTTCTTCTAAGGTGAGAAATCTGATTGACAATATTAACAAAAACATTCGATCCCTTAATTCACTTATTCCTTAAGAAAAACAAAGAGAAGCCTTTCTTGTTTGTCTCATAACATCTAAATTAGATTCCGTGACCATCAGAGATCTTGAAATTTCAAATAATTCCGAAGAGCTTCCTTCTTTCGATGACTTACTTCAATTTTTAGAAAAAAAGGCTGCACTTTTGGAAACAATTGAACAGAGGAATTCAAAAGTCAATGATATGCCTCAAATTAATACACGAACTCATTTTCATGTCCGTTCTGCAAGCAATCCCATTTCGTAAATTCCTGTGATACATACAAGAAACTAAGCGTTGCAAACATAAAATCAATTTCTTCAGGGCAAGCGATGGTATTGTTATCCACTGCAGTAGCTAGAGTTTTGTATGCCAAGGGAAATGCACACTCGGCAAGAATATTGCTCGATTCGGGCAGTATGTCTAATTTTATAACTGATACTTGCTGACAAACTCAATCTAGAACGCTTTCCTATAGAACTTAGAGTTTATGGAATAAACAATTCTATAATTACGATAAAGTCAAAATGTTATGTCAAATTAATTTCGAAATTCTCTCAGTTCCAAATCACAGTACGTTGTCACATTATTCCGGAAATTGTTAATTGCATACCAACAACAGGTGTTGATACATCCGACTGAAATATTCCACCACATATGAACTTGGCAGATAAGAACTTTACTACACCAGGGAAAATTGATATATTACTTGGAGCAAGCCAATTTTGGCAAACTGTTTGTATTGGTCAACGTTCTGCAGGACCAGGTCGTCCCACGTTGCAAAAAAACATTTTGGTTAGGTTGTGACCGGTGATACTGAGCATGAAACTGACGATAATGCAGTCATGTCCTGTAACTTCTCGAAGACATTACCAATTGCTGATCAGCTCGCTAAGTTCTGGGAAATCGAAGAAATTCCCAACAGTACAATTGTTACCAACGAAAAAGCTGCCTGTGAAAGGCACTTTCAAGAAACATCCACGAGATGCGAGTGGTCGTTTCATCGTTTCTATACCCTTAAAGGAACATACCACTAAATTGGCAGATTCCTATGATGTTACCAAGAAAAGATTTCTGAATTTAGAAAGAAGGCTTAATAAATGATATATGAAAGATACAAGAATTTCATCCTGAATATCAAGAATTAAGACATATATCACCACGTCAGAAGAGATAAAAGATACTTTTTATCTCCCACATCATGGAGTCCTCAAGGAATCTTCTCTCACCACATCACTTTTTTTCGACGGTTCAGTAGCCTCCAGTTCTGGAATTTCATTGAACGACATTCAAATGGTTGGACCGACAATACAATTTGACTTATTCTCCATAATTTTGAGATTTCGGAAACATACTTACGTCATCTTAGCTGACATTGAGAAAATGTATCGACCAGCAATGATCGAACCGAGACAACGCCCTCTTCAAAGAATACTGTGGCGTGATTCACCTGAACCGGTGAAAACATTTGACCTGACCTGAACACTGTGACTTACGGGACAGCTTCTGCTCCCTTTCTTTCTATAAGATGTTTATTTCCGTTGAGTTTTAAATGTGAACAAGATCATCCCCAGATCTCTAAGATTAGACGTGAAGAGTTATATGTTGATGATGTATTAACTGGGGCTAACTCCAAAGAATAAATGAAGTACATATGTGAGACATTACCCAAGGTTCTCGAGTTTGGTTGTTTCAAATTAAGAAAATGGATTTCCAATAATCCAGGAATACTTAGGCACTTCGATCAATCAGTGATGCATCCCAATATTGTTTGCGTTGATTCTGACGGTCATACCAAAACATTGGGACTGGCTTGGTCTCTTAAATGTGATAATTTCGTATATGACATCAAACAGCGTCCGGAAAATGTAATAAGCAAACGAACAATCCTGTCAGAAACCTCTCTGATCTTCGATCCACTTGGCCTCCTGTGTGCAACAGTAATTATTGCTAAAATAATCTTGCAAGAACTCTGGCTAGAAAAGGTGTCGTGGGATGAACCTGTCTCTCAGAAAATTAGTTCAAAGTGGCTATCATATAGAAACCAACTTCATTGTTGGAATGAAATAAAAATTCCCAGACACGCGATATGCAAAAAAATTTGCCAAGGTCCCGTGTTGAACCTTCTTTTCCATTTTCTGTTACTGGTGTCGACTACGCAGGTCCAATACTTATCAAAGACAGAAAAGGACGTGCTCCCAAGCTCATAAAAACTTACATATATTTGTTCAAATGTTTTTCTACGAAAGCTTTACACTTGGAGCTAGTGTCAGACTTGACAACCAATTCTTTCTTACTTGCGCTGAGAAGATTCTGTGGACGCAGAGGTAAGCCACTTTACATATACTCTGACAACGGTACTAACTTTCTTGGTGCTCGTAATGAACTAAGAGAACTTGCAAGGTTTATTAAAACAAACTGTGATCATATTGTTTCATCGGCATATGACATGGAAATCGACTGGCATTTTATACCGCCTCAATCGCCTCATTTTTGATGACTTTAGGAGGCTAGCGTTAAATCAGTCAAATATCACATGAAAAGAGTGATGGGCAATAGATGCCTAACCTTTGAAGAAATGTTTACTTTGTTAATACAGATAGAATCAGTCCTAAATTCCAGACCTATTTCCCCTCCATCAAGTGACCCCAACGACCTTGATCCTTTAACCGCCGTTCATTGCCTGAAAAGAAGATCGCTGGTTTCACTGCCTGATCCATATCTTACATCTATTTCAAATCGATTATACCCGTTCTAAAAAATTCAGTACATTCTTCAACACTTGGACACTCTGGCAGAAAAAATATCTATCGGAATTGCAAGTACGAACAAAATGGTTATTAACTAAGGACAATCGACTCAAGGTCGAAGATCTAGTTGTAGTAAAAGCAAATGGTCAACCTCCTCTGTCTTGGAAGATGGGTAGAATCGTCGAGGTTCATCCCGGACTGGACGCTGAAACGAGAGTCGCCACTGTGAAGACCAGCATGTGCGTTTTCTAAACTGTGCCTTTTACCAACTGTGAGTAAGTGATATGAAAATTAAGTGAACGTTGAGTGTGTCACTTGGGCAAGACCGGTCCATTGCGGACTCATATCCACATGAATATTTGTTTATTTATTTTTCAATGAACTTTACGTTATGTCTTACAATTTTGATGTTATGCCTTGATGTTCAATATGTCTGTTATTCATGAATTGTATTGACTATATGTTTATTTTCTGTTTGTAAAACACAAATTTAAATTAATTGTTTTGAAATGCTGGAGCTTTCAACGTAGGGGGGCATGTTGCCGCTTCATTGCAGTAGTTATCAGCCGCTCCACTGCTAATAGTGAATAGCATCAAGAGAGCTGCCGCATCAGTAAGTGTCAGTATTGGCAGAGCCAGCGAACGTTCAACCTCCCCTGAATTGTATCCCTCAAACGAGGTAAAAGGTTGATAAAAGAATCCTTGCTTGATATTGATATGTTTCTTGCCGGTATGTGTTTTCGTGTGCTGTTTAAGAAGAAGTCGGTTGTCCATATATTGATCACATGATTGAGAAACTCTACAATGTGTTCCTAGATTCCGTATAGTTCCAGCACCCTAATCAACCAAGAATGGGGTACAGTATCAGATGCGTTTTGACAGTCTACATACGGTGTAAAAAGCGGCCTTTATTATTAGTATTATTACCTGCTTACAGTTATAAGTGAACTATAGAGGTATATGTTCATTTTGATGAATTTAGTGCATATCATTTCTGTATCTGTATTGCTATTTAAATTGAAAGTAGTCTCGGATCCGGATTAAAGAATTTAACTAAAAAGTTAGATGATTTTAGAATTTAAAACAGTGTTTCCGCCAAGTCAAAACAGTTTGCTTTACAGGTTTATGTTATAGAAGGATGTATTTACAAGATAATTTAATTTATATTTTATATTATCTTATATTTAAGATAATATAAAATATAGGAATATAATTTAAAAGAATTGAATATACAGGATTCGTGAGGAATCGTATTTGAACTGCGTATTCAGGGAACGAAAGCATAGAAAAAAGTCTAATAAACATATAGTCAAATGTTAAGCGTTAAGAAGATATTATTGAAAATAATTTTTTATCGAGAACAATTATTGTAATGCACTAAGAAAGAAAAGTGTTTATTTGGCAACATGAATAACATACTAATCAATTAAAAATTAAAATTATCACTGTTTACCTCGATGCGTGCGTCAGCTCGTTTGTGGGTTGCACGGGTGCACGGTGATTATCTCTGATGAGTGCTGCACAGTTAGTTATTCGATCGACTAGTGAATCTCTTGTATTCACTTTTAGTGAATTTTCGTAGAAAAAATTCACCAATGGGGAGATCCCGACTTTTGAATTTTGAAAAAATTTTTGCAAATGAGCGCGAACTAGGACCCCTATAACCCATATCCGGGGTCAGTTTCAATTTTTATATGTTTATATATATATATATATATATATATATATATATATATATATATATATATATATATATATATATATATATATATATATATATATATATATATATATATATATATGTATCACACCGATAACTCAAAAAATAATGGGCCGATTTTGATAACATTTGGCACGTACCTTTCTTTTGTTAATAGCTTGGATAAGTTCGTTAGTCAGGAAAATCGGACGAGGTTTTCCGGGAAAATTTTGAGTTTTCATTCGAAAAAAATTCATATCTCAAAAAGTAATAAGCCGATTTTAATAAAATTTGGCACATACCTTCCTTTTGTAAATGGCTTTGACATGTTTGTTAGTCAGGAAAATCGGACGAGGTTTTCCGGGAAAATTTTGAGTTTTCATTCGAAAAAAATTCATATCTCAAAAAGTAATAAGCCGATTTTAATAAAATTTGCCACATACCTTGCTTTTGTAAATGGCTTTGACATGTTTGTTAGTCAAGAAAATCGGACGAGGTTTTCCGGGAAAATTTTGAGTTTTCATTTGAAAAAAATTCATATCTCAAAAAGTAATAAGCCGATTTTAATAAAATTTGGCATGAGCCTTCCTTTTGTAAATGGCTTTGACAAGTTCGTTATTTAGAAAAATTGGACGAGGTTTTCCGGGAAAATTTTGAGTTTTCATTTGAAAAAAATTTTTATCTTAAAAAATATAAAATCTATGATAACCAAATTTGGTAGGTAGGTTTACGATATAAAAAGTAAACTATACACCAAAATTTAGATTTCTATGTTACAAGAAAAAAAAGTTATAATAAAATATTTTGTGCCAGATCATTTCTATGAAAATTCACTACCATAACGCACTTGCTGCGTCCAGACTTTTTATTTTATAAACTAATAACTTAAGCATCGCCAAAGGCAATAATCAAGAGGAGTGAGGTCCGGTGACCATGTGGCCAGGAAACCCCCACGGCCTATTCAGCGTCGAGGAAAGCGACTATTTAGATGACTAATCACATCACGAGTAACATGAACAGGGTCGCCATCGTGTTGATAGTACATGTTTTGCCTTACACATTATGGTACGTCGTCCAGTAGTTCCTTCAAATCATTTTCCAAAAATTCTAAATACCTGGCTCCCGTAAGACGCTCTTGTAGCAAAAATGGGCCGAGTAATTGATTATTAATCATGCCACACCACACGTTAACCCTTAATAGATGTTGAGAGTTGCTTTCCACCGTGGCATGCGGATTCTCATCTGACCAGCCATGTTCGTTGTGACAGTTATTTACTCCATCACGAATGAACTGAGCCTCGTCAGTACTCAAATGTTTTACCCTGTAAATATTTGAGAGTTCTGAATAATTTCGAAAAGGCGAAAGTGAAATGCCACATAGTGCTCCTTCACCATTTGGCAGGAATAAGAAAATAAACCTGTACAGTGCTGGACCTACGAAAAGGCGTCGGATGAATGATGGGGAGTTCAAATATATGCGCGAAAAAAGTGTGATTCGATGATATTATATATATATATATATATATATATATATATATATATATATATATATATATATATATATATATATATATATATATATATATATATAATGAAACTAGTGATTTTCTCGCTGCAAATTTGAAAAACACTTTGAAGTAAAACTATTTCTCCAAGAGCTTTTGAATAAAATAAAATTGCCTGAAGATGGTATTAAAAAATTTTGCAGTGCCTTTTTAATAACTGATCTAGAATTATTTGTGGAAAAACTTTAAATTCATTTACTCAGACCCAAGAAACACTGTGTGTAAAGACAGATTAACGGCTTTGGCTATTTTGTCTATGAAACATTCAATGATTCGTGAAATACCAGGCTTTAATGAACAAGTAATAGGAACATTTATTTAAGAGAAAAACGTGATAGTTTTCTTGCAACAGGAAATTGACTATTTCCCTGAAGTACTGCCACCCTGCTATTTTGTGTAAAGTGAAAAAAATGAACCGTATGACATTATGACACTTAATATAATGTGTAGGCTACACTGATAAAAATGGGTGAGTTCCTTATGTCGATTTATGAATTATGTAGGTACTTAAAAAATATTTGCTTTAACAAACAATCTAATGTAAATTAAATTTATACTAAGATTTTCGATCCTGTGACCATCCCTTGCTTTACACATTGCAAGTGCCCTTCCTTACCTAACATTCACGAATCACCACTGTTTGTCTGAACCAGAACGTGCTCTACGTACCTAATTCCGTTCGATGCATGTGGTATGAACTAGAAACTAGGCGGATGCTTGGGGGTAAAGAAGAACACATGAAGATTCTACATAATGCCATCTATAAGCCAAAAATACTAAGTGCACCGTGTGTGTGTGTGTGTGTGATTTCCATTGACTAATTGTTACTTAACAACGTAATTTAGAAACCTGTTCTGTGTACTGTATAAACTATAACGTTTAGTCAGTGGTACACTACCCGACTGGATATCTGTAACCCTGGTGGTTTTTTTCACAACTTCTTATCATCTAAATGCTTCACTATTTAAAATAACAAAGCCTTTTAATCTCTATTCTCTACCAGACAAATTTGATAAGTTAGGACTTTCATGTTTCTGCTAGTGGTTTAAAAAATATGTATTTAATTTTATATCATTTAATTTTTTATTGAAGTGGTTTGTTAGTACCTAGTGTTTTTCACTAGGTACTTATCATCACGTTTTTCTGGACTTGTATACATTTGCCTTGATAATTTTAACAAGCAGCTTGATTTACTAAAAAAAGGTGGAAAAAAATTAATTTTATCTTTCAGAGTATACAGACTAACTCACCTATTATTTTCGCCACGTAACTTTTTTATTTTTTAATTATATGAAAAATGTTAAATAGAAAAGTTATGTAAACTTCGTTCAAGTTCAAACCACATTTCAGAAAAAAAAAAACAGTGAACATCGAGGTTTTGAAATATAAATCAAACATGTTTTTCAATGAAACACCTGCGTTTATTATTAGTTTTCTAAAATCCTCCATTTTTCTTGACTTCGTCAACGCATACATGCACACTTCGTCATTGGCAACTTTTAATTTAAGAATTTAATCTAAACTAAACAAGCGCTCACGGTTTCTTAATTACTGAATCAAATTAACAAAAATGTGTTTCATGTTAAATTGCTGTATCGTACATTCCCTTGCCATAAAAAAAATTTAATTCCTAATTTGAAGGGGTCTTTTGCAAAATAGTATATTCAGTATTATTACTGAGAAACATGAGTACTCTACGATAAAAATGTTCTGTAACATCCCCATTAGTTTGGTTATGCGAATGTGAATTGAAAAATATTGTGTATATGATCAAGGCAGAGCTCGTAAGATTTTTGAAAACTCAGTTGACCAAAACACATTTTTGCCAACAAACTTAGCGTCTTCAAAGAATGAATAGTCGGTGCAGATTATGCATAGGCTCAAAACGCCTCTGATGACCCTAACTCTGTGAGCAAAGGTACTAGAAATGTTTTGCAGGAACTGGATTTTCCAAAGTATTTTTTAAATTTAAGCTAAAACAAAGAAATGTGTATGGCAAGGATACCAATAATCGACAATTTATGCATGTAAGATACAATAAATTGGACAAAGGAAAGGACAACAGAAATGACATTGAACATACATTGTATAAAGTACGCAGATGACAGCTCCAATAGGAAAGAAAAAAAAAATAATTACAAAGAATGTTGGGTGTGCTGGATAGTGTGTTAAAAAGAATCGAGCTAAAAATCAATGTGGTAGAAAAGTTATGAATCTAAATAAGGATAGGTCATCGAAAATAAACATAAATCTAAACGGCCAACAACTTGTACAAGTAGAAGTATTTACGTAGCTTAGAAGGATTATTACAGATAACGGTAAATGTTGCAAATCACTGAGAAGGGGGAACGCGACGGCAAAGCTGTCATTGAAACAGTGAACTCTATACTAACTGGAAGCAGCGCGTATGTAGACGAAAGCGAACACGGCCAGTGCCGATTTACCAGAAAGAATAGGATGCCCAGTTCCTATATGCTATTCTTTTCTATCACGTACAGTGTAAGCGCGTGGCAGTGTACATTATAGAGTTATTTATTTAAAAACAATCTTGTTGTCTTTGTATGAAGCAAATTCAATACTAGGGGAGCACTGTTGTGCATTTAATTGTCGCAATGATGAGAAACCTGGTAGTGGTATAAGATTTCTATTTAAAAGACCAGACATACTGAAAAGGTGAGTACATGCTGTGCGTCGTGAGAATTTCAAACCAACTTTTTAACTTACAAGTGTTAGCAAGACCATCTGGAACTCTATTTTGCAAACGATTTCGTGGAGGATGAAACAACAAATTAAATACACTTCAATTTAGGTGGGCTTTGCGTAAACCTTTGTTCCATAATAGTGTTCAAGTTAGTGTGAATGCTAATTGCTCTTTGAATGATAGTTTAGATATCATACGCGTTTTTGATTCGAGGAATTCAAAACGTAACATGTTGGAACCAGAAAGTAAAGAGGAAGATAAAGAAGATCTTTCTGTCTAAATTTCACTTATTGAATTTCCAGAGAATATCTTGAGTTGTATTGGGGGTACTCTGGCTATGATGCTAAAGTTGATATCAGCAATCACGCATATTTTACGAGATTTGTTTTCAATGGCAAATTGTATATTTCTTCTGACGTGATGATTGAAATAATTAAATACGCAGAAAAAGCATTTGGTAGTTTAATTGTTTTCAATTTTATAGGCAAGAAAAACTTCAAAAGATACATTTTAACGTCTGTTATGCAACATTTTATTCAAAAATTGAACTTATTTCACCACCACACCCTATTATAGATGAAAATCTGCACGCGATGGAAATTATAAAATTCGTAGCCACCACTTATCTAGACATGAGAAACGTAACTCATGCTAAGAAGGAAACTTTACAATTTTTTTATAGAAAAGGCGACAATTCTCCACAAGCTGAATAAAAGTAGTTTATTTCATCATGTTTGATATCATTTTTGTAAACTATACTTTCAATACTAAAAATATATAATTAAAGGACACCCTGACTTAAATCTAGTTATTAAGCTTTCTGAAATTATACACATTTCAACGAGCATTTTACAAAATGGTTCAATAACAATCATAATTAATGATAATAATGAATCAATCCAATTCTATGACAATTTCTGAATAATATCGGTTAAAAAAACATTCTACTATTTTTTTTTCAATAAAAACCTCCCTTCATGTTTCCAAATACCGCGGACAATATTTATTACTAAATAAGTTATGAGCCAACAAGCAGGTAAACGGATTTATTGCACCAGGTTCTATTGTTGCCTTAAGAACTACTGAGTGGGTGAAGGACGGCTAGTTGGGTTACAGCAATCGATCTATTCTAGCTTGACGGCTCGTCTAGCCAACGTTACGCGTTCCTTCAAGTTAGTATAGAGTTCACTGAATTCAATAGAGATAGTACTCTTTTCCTTAATTTTTTTTTACTTGGTTCTCATGCAGGAACGCAGAGCTGGACTTGGACTTAGCAGGACATAAAGATAAAAACTTTTTAAAATATAACCATGGAAAAAATCACAAAGACAAACAAAACTGATAGAAATATGAAATAAAAGTGTACTGGAAGGGGTGAGAGAAGAAAGATGCTTGCTGTAAAAAATGGAAAGGGAGAGGGAAACTTTTGACGGGTATATTTTAAGATTTTGATAATAATTTTCTGACATTATTTAAATAAAATATACTTTGAAAAAAGCCAAGAGGTACACCAAGAAGAAAACTATTTCCGCCACTATATGGCTAATCACCGCCTCCGAGGAGCAGGTTAACGCGAAAACGCAATGCTAAATTCTTTTGGTAAAGTATAGATTAAAATTAAACAAAATTCTCAATAACTTTTATATTGTTTTTTTTTACTGAAAAATAAAAAAGTTTGCGGGGGTAAATTTTCAGGTGAATCATCTTGCGCCTACCCTGAATGGATCACTTTTTGTGTCGGGGTTTGCATTAGTTAACTGATTTGCAGGCTTAGAGTCACCCATACAATTTTATTGTTATCTACAACGAAAAATTATGTATGATATAGTTGGACGTTTACAAATATTTAAAATTTAAATATACACAAATGTCGACACGTTAAAGGATTAGACAAATAATTTTTTCAAAAATATTATGAAAAAATGCAAAATAAAAACAACATTTATTATAGCTTAAGCTTAGTTACAACCATTATTTCTAAAGCTCATCATGTAGTTCATGCAAGCCACCAGGTGGTTTTAATAGTTTTCCATAAAACAAAATTTTAAACTGTCCCTCGTCATTTAACTGAGATGTGATACAATATACAAAGGGCCTATCCACGGTAAAATCTGGAGGTAAACATCTTTTCTTAATCCTGATACCTAAAAATTATTTTCACTGATTATATGCAATATTTTTTTGCTGGAGGTTTATTTACAAGTATACAACTATTTGCTCACTTTTTAGAAAGATGGGATCCTACCACAGACAGGCAAAAAATTATTGTTTAAAATATGTTAATGATATGTTAGTAAAATTTAATAAATGCCGTGTAGCAGTTTTGTATGAGTGGATAGCTTAGTGTCAAATATTTTGGGACCTAGGGTAAGCACGAATAAGTAGCCTTTGGTAAAAGGTGAACCTTGTTAGCATAGCAATGGTCAAGTTTAAGGTAAGCTAATATGTATTTGCTAAGGCTACAAAGTTTTCTTACAGATATTAACCAATTGAACGTCCAGTTAGCACATACCCATACACACACACTCCTGGATTCGCTGAATTATATATAAATAATTTCAGCCTAAGATTTTTTTTTCACAATTATTTCGTAAAATTAAAAATACATATGGTATGTTTAACTTTTCTAGCTCAAAATGCAACCCAGTGGCTTCGTAAGTTGTTTCATTTCGCCAAATATTTAACTGGCTAAACCCAGCTTAGAAAAGGACTGTCCATCTTTTTAAAAAGTGACATAACTATGCTGCTACCCTAGAAGTAACTCAAACGTCAAAAATGTGTAAAAGTAATAAGTTAGTAACTACACAATTATACTAATAGGCAAAAGATAGTATTTTTTTTAGAGGAAGAAATACAACTAAGAGTACTAAGACCCAGCTCCGTGCTTAATTTTAAAATTACAACTACTGTGCAGTCTAAGCAGAATGTTACAATTAAAGTTAAATTAAAGAAAGATAAGCTTCTAATATTTTTTTAACACTGAATTATATAAAATATACGGGTATCGTTAAAAGTTGGGATAGGGCTTCATCAGAGATTTTTGAGATAAAAGTCCGGAATCTAGTCAATTTACTTCGATCGAAAAATGTTTCCCTCAAAAGGATAACACCCTCAACAGACTTTTCTAAATAACTATATACTGTTATTTCTGAATAGTTTTACACTATCGAGCTTGCTGTACTATTAGAACCTGGAAAAGTTACTTTTTAAGTGATAACTGAGCGTAGCTTCCAAAAAGAATTATTTACGGGAACTGAGCATATATTTTCAGAAAACTTTTTCATTTAAACAAATTAGTACTTGTTTAATGCTTTTTGGAGATAATCACTTACATGTTCTTTTTCTAAACGTGAAACTTGATGTTTACCGAAAATCATAAAGTGACAGCCCAGCAGGTAGTTCTTCTTTACACGTTAAAGAAGCAAATTAAGAGTGGTCGACAACTACAGATCAAACAATAAACCAAGATTCAGTGATGGGGTTAAGGAGTCGCGGGCCAAAGGACTCCAGGGGGCAAGCTGAGGAAGTGGAAATAACAACATAAACTCTCGATGAAGCTTTCCCCAAGACCGTCATGCGCGGTAAAAATCCGCATCCTGCACGAGGTGACCCTGCTAATAACTAAACATGACGGATCTAGACAAGGAGGTCTAACTAAACTCCCCCAATCTACGGTGTCACGTGACCCGTGCCTATGGATGGATGGCACCAGGGCGATGGTGTCGTGAACGGAACCTCTGGAGTACCAGGCAACCCTCCAGTGTAACCCGCCTTGCACCACACAGGGGGTTCTGATGGTGTGGACAGTATTTCCCCCATTCTCGTGGGAACAACATGAAGATAATAAACACATATAAAACCAAAACCAATGAGGCTCGAGGAGTGGCTCCGGCTACAGACTTGTGCCTTGAGTCTATCCTGGAAACGGAGACGAGCCAGGGGGCGGCAGCGGAGTCTGGAGGTCCCACGACCGGCGTAGATACGGGGGATCAGGGGGTAGCTTCGGCCAGAGACCTGTCCCCGACACCCAAGCTGGAGGCTGGGTCCCACCGGAGGGCGGCGAGCTCCGCGGACTCCGGGGGCCCCTCCACCAGTAAGGACTCCACTGTTAGAGTAGAAGGACTGCCCCGGCAGTCCAAGCGTCTTTCCGGGGCGCAAAGAAAGAAGTTCCGGAGGGCGCAAAAAATGGCGGCTGGGACGTGGACGGTCGAGAAACCTGTAAAGGCGCAAGAGGGGAGTGCGGGTCAGAAGAGGACGCGCTCGAACTCTAGCACGCCCACTACAGACAGACGTCCCAAAAGGGCCAGGGTACCTGTAAAGGCGCAAGAGGAGAGTGCGAGTCAGAAGACGCCGCGCTCTGGCTCTAGCACGCCTACTACAGACAGACCTCCCAAAGGAACCAAGGCCGGAACACCGGCGCAGACTGGCTCTTATAGGGAGGCTGCGGAGGGCCTCGGGATGGCGATGATTGACAGACGCCATCCTGAGGTCACGCTAGACCAGGGGAAGGCGGACCTGATCCAGGCTGCGGTGCTAGCTGCGGTGGACTCTCTTCAGAAAGAAGAGAGCCCGCCTCAGTTCCACCGGACGCGCCTGACGGGGGGCATCCTCTGGATAACCTGTGCCGGCCCGCAGTCGCGGGACTGGCTGCGGAAAACGATCGGGGGCCTCGGTCAGATTTGGGAGGGGGCGGACTTGACAGCCGTCGAGCCCAAGGAACTCCCAAAGAGACGCAAGGTCCTCGTACGGATCCCTGACACCGTCCCGCAGGAGACGGTGATCAGCAGACTTAAGATCCAGAACCCTGAACTGGGGACGCAACACTGGTCGGTTCTAAGCAGGAAGGCAGAGGAGAAAGGGCAGACGCTCGCCTTCTCGATCGACCAGACATCTTACAGAGCCCTTGAAGGAACATCCTTCAAGGCATTCTGGGGCATGGGAAGGGTTAGCTTCCGCCCACTGGGGAAGCAACTAAGGGTTAATGGGACTTAGGTTCCTTCAGGTCAACCTCCAACACAGTAGGGCAGCCACGGCCGGACTACTAATGGCTCTGAGGAACACGGATGTGGCCCTCATCCAGGAACCGTACTCCTATAAAGGATAGATCAAGGGACTCGGCGGAGCTACTGGAAAGCTCATCTACAGCAGATCCAGCGAGAACCCGAGGGCCTGCATTTTTGTCAGGGAAGGGATAGAGTTTCTCCCTCTAATGAATTTCTGTTCCAGGGACCTGGCAACCTGGAGGAGCGGATGGGCAGAGGGACATTACTGTCGCGTCAGCCTATCTGCCAGGGGACAGCACGGACCCTCCTCCACCCAACGAATTGGAGCAGCTGATGGTGGGTAGCAGAGCAGGTGGCTGGCAGACCATCATCGGCATGGACGCGAATGCGCACCATGAGTTGTGGGGTAGCTCGGACACAAACTCAAGGGGTGAGGCACTTTTACAATTCCTTATGAAGTTTAATTTAGACATATTGAATAGAGGTAATAAACCGACCTTCGTCACAACACGGCGTGATGAAGTTTTAGATCTAACAGTTTCCACCCAGTTTCTGGGTGACTTTGTTAAAAGCTGGGCTGTGTCTGGGGAAGTGAGTAGCTCAGACTACAGATACATCCGGTTTGAAATCGCCAAAGTCGAAAGAGAAACGGTATGGTACCGGGACCCACGCAAGGCGGACTGGGAAGCCTACAGGGCAGACCTAGCTGTGGAACTGCGGGGGGGGGGGTTAAGAGTACCATAAAAAATTCAATAGACCTCGAGATTGCAGCAGTCCAATTGCGAGACGCAATTACCTCGGCCTATAACGCCAACTGCCCCCTGAAAATGAGGGTGTCCACCAGGAACGTCCCGTGGTGGAACGAGGACCTCGGGCAAAGGAGGACGCAGGTTCGTAAGCTGTTTAACGCGGCCAAAAGGTCGGGAGCAATTGGATGAATATAGACAGGCCCTATCGACCTATAACAACAGACTGAGGGACGCCAAGAAGGAGTCGTGGAGGAGGCACTGCGAAGAAGTGGAAAACACGTCCGAGAGTGCTCGACTACACAAGATCCTGTCTAAGGGCCCTCAGACTAACATAGGCTCCCTTAGAACACCCATACGAGGCTTTACAAGCTCGGGGAAGGAAACTATGGAAATTTTACTCCAGACGCACTTCCCCGGCTGTAACATAATAAACCAATCACCTCCGGACTGGGAACACTCAGAAATAGAGGCGCCTTATAGGCGGGCATCTAGAGTAGACTGGACAGTCGCTAAAGAGGTGGTTACCTGGAGCAAAATCAGATGGGCCATTAACAGCTTTAAGCCATACAAATCGCCGGGATTTGATGGAATAATACCCATCATGCTCCAACAGGGGATAGATATACTGGCGCCGGTGCTTACCCTCATTATGAGGGCCAGCCTGGCTCTGGGGTACATTCCGAGGGCATGGAGACTGGCCAGGGTTGTATTTATTCCTAAACCTGGGCGTCCAACAGACCAGGCAAAGTCCCTGAGACCAATAAGTCTCATGTCCTTCTTGCTGAAAACAGTGGAAAAACTGCTCGACCGGCACATTAGGGGCGGTGTACTGGAAGCATATCCTCTACACTGCGGACAATATGCATACAGAGCAGGATTCTCAACAGAAACAGCACTGCACCAACTGGTGCTGAAACTGGAGAATACGCTGGAGAACAAGGAGGTGGCGCTGGGGGCCTTCCTAGACATAGAGGGGGCCTTTAGCAATACCTCGTTCGGATCGGTTCTGGCAGCTGCCCGGGAGCGTGGAATAGAGGAGACCTGCTGCAGGTGGATCGGTTCCATGCTCAGGGACAGGGCGGTGTTCACCTCACTCGCGGGGGGGACTCTGCTGGCGGGGGTCGCGGCGGGGTGTCCGCAGGGGAGCGTTCTGTCTCCCTTGCTCTGGTGTCTAGTCGTGGACGGCCTGCTGGGGAGGCTCTCGGAAGGGGGGTATGAGGTACAGGGCTATGCGGACGACATTGTCATCAGAGTCCGAGGAAAGGTCACACAGGCAGTGTGGGAGCGTATGCAGACTGCACTGAAAGTGGTGGAAGGGTGGACGGTTGATCAAGGGCTCGGGGTAAGCCCCGAGAAAGCAACCGTCGTGCCGTTTACGAGGAGGAGGAAGTGTGAAAGCCACAGAACTCTCACTCTATACGGTAGGAGCGTTCCAATGGCCAGGGAGGTAAAATATCTTGGGGTCGTATTGGACTCTAAGCTTACCTGAAATGGTCACATTAGAAAAATACTGCGTAAGGCAGTCATGACCTTAGCCGTCACTAGGCGGCTATATGGAAAAACGTGGGGACTAAGACCTAGTATGGCCTACTGGCTGTACACAAGGGTGGTCAGACAATCGTTAACATATGCGGCACTGGTCTGGTGGCCTAAGGTGACACAATCCAGTGCCAAACAAAAACTAGGCAAGATCCAAAGGATGGCTTGCCTAGGCATCAGAGGGGCCATGTCTTCAACCCCAACAGCCGCCATGGAGGTGTTGCTGGATCTACCCCCCCTACACTTAGTTATTATGGGAGAGGCCAGGCTAGGACTATACAGACTAGCCTGCAATGGTAGACTGAAGATCAACCCAGGCTTCAGGGGCCACTGAAAAATTCAGGAGATCGTGAAGGAGCCCATGCTTGAAATGAGGTCAGACTTCGCGAGCCCGCGAATGTGCAGGGAAAACAACTTTACAGTGGAAATCCCCGATCGCGAGGCATGGCGGGAGGAGACGCCGGGCATTCCACGGGACGCGCTCGTCTGGTTCAACGACGAATCCGGCGGGGAGCGTGGGACGGGGGCAGGTGTTTACTCGGAAGGACCGAGGGTAAGTCATAGTATTTCCCTCGGAGCCCATGCAACGGTGTTTCAGGCCGAGATGTACGCCATCCAGCACTGTGTGCGGGAGAACAAGAGGAGGGGCTACACCAACAAGCGGATCCTCATAGCCACAGACAGTCAGGCAGCCCTTAAGGCACTAAGTAGCCCACGGGTAAATTCCTGGCTGGTGAGTGAGTGCCGAGACGAGACGAGCGACCTGGCTGGGCAGAATGAGGTGATCCTCATCTGGGTGCCGGGCCACTCGGGGGTCAAAGGCAATGAAGAAGCTGACAGTCTCGCGAAGAGAGGGTCAGCAGAACCATTTATGGGACCAGAACCGGCTCTGGGCGTGTCAAAGAGCACTGCCAGGGGAGCCATTAAGTCCTGGGTCAGAAACCAACACAAGGTGTACTGGGCGGACTGTCCAGGGCTCAGACATGGGAAGTCAATAATTGACGGACCCAGTTCAAAGAGAGCTGTGGAGCTGCTAAACCTTAGCAGAGGACAGCTCAGAAACACAACAGGTCTCTTGACGGGACACATGGCCGTCAAGAAACACCTGCATAAAATGGGGCGGTTCGAAGGGGACCTCGCATGCAGACTCTGCGGCGAGGGGGAGGAATCAGCCCAGCATATCTTGTGTGAGTGTATAGCTCTGGACCGGAAAAGACAACTGCTCTACGGTCACTCTAGACCGGAGACAGAGCAAAATAAAACTTCACCCTACCAATCGCTGTGCAGACTAGTTCAAGGCACAGTGATTTTGGAATGGGTGGAGTAAGACTAAGGGTATGCACAATCAACCAAGGGTTGCGGTGCTATCGGGGCGGCAAGGCCGCGGACGAGCCCTGAGGAAAAAAAAAGATTCTGTGATTGTTGTTGCCCTTACTTGGTGAAAGTGATCCCTACTACATACATACTTGGAGACTATTTCTCTGGCTTCACTGTTGGGTTTCGTTTCTGCAAATGAAGGACGTAGCCAGCGCGTAAGCTAACGCATTAAATGTTAAGGAACATTCTAGAACATCTAGAATTGAGAAGGGCCACTTACTCCAGTTAGCTTACCCGCTGACTACGTCCTTCATTTGTAGAAACTAAACCCAACAGTGAAGCCAGAGAAGTCGTCTCCAAGTCTGTATGTGGAATAAACTAAGAGTAACTATGTTTCCATAAATATCACGATTACTTCGTTTAATGCTACGATAATTTCAAACTTTTATCTTTCAGCAAGGTACATTGGAAATTGTAGTTTTACCATTTAATTCTACTGTAAAGCGATCCTTACAACCAATATAAGAAAATAACACTGGATGATATAATGAATTTGTGAAAGGTTTAATATCTTTAGAGTTTTGAACATGTCATTTAAAACGATCTATTTAATCGAAATTCCTTGGTTGACTTGCATATTTACTACTATAACTATTAAAATAAGGACTTGGCCAGAAAATGTTTCTCAAGCGACAATGCACGATAAGAATCAGTAACTGACCGTGTAAAAGGATGCTTGATTTTATTGAATGTTTTGGGATCGTCACTTACTAATCAACGAATTTTTATTACGGAAATTTATTTCAAATGTGCTTCTGTGGCAATTCGCAAGTATTGCATAATATCTATACAAAGAAGTTTTAAAAGAGTGGTTTTGTTATCTGTTATAATAAAACAACAGACAATAAAATCACAAATTTGCGAAGCATATTTTTATAGTTAAGCAAAGGATTTTATTTCTAGGCACACGATAAGCTATTAAGCAAACTACCCACTTGTAAACTAAATCCATCAAGTTTATATTGGACTTTATTTTATAAAAGAGATCTATTTATGAGTCAACGATTTTCGACCCTAAAAATATAAGTTTTCAATAATTTTAAAGATAACGATAATATGGAAGTCAGGTTAAGTTATGTCAGGTCGAGATATATCAGATTAGGTTCAGCGACGGTTTAATGATACAATTTGTTAGAAACTGAAGCCCTTTGTTGAATGCACGCAGAAAAATATATTCTTGAGTATAAGTCTATCCTTTAATTATGTCACACCCAAACGAACTTATGTTTGGAAATTATAAAAAACTAAAAAACCATATCAGAATATCTCCTAATAGGAGATGCACTTAACAGTATAATAACATGGACTTGGCTTGATAACCATACGAGACACCGTTCGATTTGTCCCTTTATAAGACTCTTATTTCACCCGTAATAACTAATAGAGTTTGGGTTTGAACAGTTGTGTGATTACTTGGAGAATCATGATGAATGCCAGTACACTTAAGAATAATTAAAAACGATATTTATTCAACTAAATCCTGAACTGACAATGATTTGAACAGAAAACTGACCCAGCGTTATCGTAGCAGTTTATATGATGCAGAATTACTTGGCAAAAGAAATGTGGTTTGGTTTACTGGAACAGCTTCCGATATTTGATCAGACGCTTAGTACAAAAATCGAAATGGGAATGATGAAGCACAGGAATAATTGAGATTGAGCAAAACTGCAGCTGCTATTATTCACCGTGATGTAAAATGTCGAAGTTACGACTGTTCACAGTTTCTAACTATCGAGGAAATTGCTAGTGGAGGCGCTGAACTGGTTCCCGAATTGTTTAAGGTACTTATATTTGAAATCATCAAGACTATTTTTAAAAGACTAGCACCAGAGAAAATAGAGCAGAATCACATAATCAATGACAGGAAAATTATCACCATCTGTCATAGAATAATAACCGCTGTTCGTCCAAAAGCATTTGTGTGCCCTATCCAACTTGGGACGGCTGTGTCTTTACACAGGAAGTTTGGATCAAGGCTCTTAATTGATGTGCTGTGTAACGTAGGTGTTTGTGCATCTCACAGCGAAGTCTTGTAGTATGAAAGATCGGCAACTTCTCAAGAGAGCACAAGCATTGAGGACGGTTATATGCAATTCGTCTTTAATAATGCGAATTACAATGTGAACACTGTGGATGGGCACCACACTTTTCATGTCATTGGTGGAATTGCTTGCAGACACCTAAATCTGTTCTTCAGATTGAGGAAAATGTTGCTCGAATGAGCGTCCCTGCTCGTGCTGTGGAAAATTGCGGCCTCTTTAATTTACAAACCTACAGAGCCCCATCTACATCTGGTCATTATAAAATAGTTGCATCAGATATTACCTCTATGCAACTAAGACCAGTGACACCTGAACATTATCGTGCACTAAATTTGTTTAGGTTTGGTGGTACCTGGTTGGAAGGCCCAGAAGAATGTAAGCCTGGTTGAAGTACCAAACTTCCCATCGTTTCTGTTATGGTTAAAGTTTAACTTATTTATTGTTTTGTCCCTGTAACCAAAGTTTTCCTCGGAAAATACGAATTTTAACGCTTGCTCGATACTTTGAGGATTCGTTGACCTTAAACCATACCCATTAGATTCCTTAATCCACCTAAAAATGCTTTTAAAGCTTGACTTTGATAGATGGTCATTTTTAGCACCCGTTCTGCCTCGTTATTCTCATAAGCGATTAAATTTGAAATTAGCAATTGTTCTATGTTACTGCAACTGTTGGAAAATGCAAGTGCATCCTGATCGCCTCTAACATTAAAGAAGTTTTAGAGCTCGTTAATTCGTGAACTTAATTTTGATCTCTCGTTAATGCCTGTAACGCTTGATATATATATATATATATATATATATATATATATATATATATATATATATATATATATATATATATATATATATATATATATATATAATTACTACTAATGTTAATTGAAAAGATCCTATATATTATATCGTCTATGCTACGTATATTAAAATTAATCAAAAATAAATCTGATATTTGGGTCGATAATTGTTGGTCGTCAAGTTCACTGTCGCGTAATCAAGGTGTGGACTACTGTTATGCTTGCGTAGTAAATTCCTCTTTGTGTCTCCAGTAAGCTGGGTCTATCCCCATGTAATTATACCGGGGTTGTTTGTCAAGTTTGTCGTTAAGAATTTACTGAGTGAAGATTCTCAAGACGGATTTTTGTGTTTCTATGAAATTACGTGTAACTGGTATCGTCTAAATTAGTTATTTCTATTATTATTATTAATTGAAAAAGTTATATATTTATGGATTGAGCTAGATTTCTCATTCACAAGTCTCTGACCTGTTAGTTTTTCCCCCTAATGTTGTTATCATGACCTCATACTGTACAGCATCCTTACTAGTATTGGCGTTTAAGTGAATTTCGTATGACCTGTCAAAAAGATGAGTGCACTTGTCTACAGCAGCAACCAAGAAGGGTAGTGCTGGAGACATGTCGACCCCCATATACTTCACACTCGACTCTACAAGTCCACCGATTTTAAACCAAGTGTGGTTTTTGTCACCAGCTCCCAGAGATTCATGTCAAGGTCAAGGGAATAGCAGATACATAGAAGCCTCCGACGCGGAGGTAGGTGTTGTTTGTAAGGCACTTTCGGTGGCAAAATGTGTTTTCGCTGTTATTAATTTAGTTAAATCGTGTTCTGCAGAGTTCAATGAAGTAAGAAGTGTTTGAGCAATTTACAGAGAGGGGAAAATAGCGCCTTTCAAAAAAGTTCAAACCAACAAGTCTCTTCGCAAGAAACTTCTTACATTTAATGATCCAAACTTAAATGCAGTGGCAGATGCTTCCTAGTAATAAGTGTCAGTGACGATGTACATGACAAGCTGACGACTATGCAAGAGGTACAAGCGGAAGTACAGTAAAAAATGGAATCACTAGAAAAGAAGTGTGATACCCTAGTCAGGGGAATTTTGGTAGAGCTCTCGTCGTAGATGAATACGTAAGCGGCAATAAGGCCCAGATGGTCAGCATTAATTTTAGACAACAGTTTGTTTTAATAACCTATATCTTCGCTAAAACGACTAATTTTGTATAAGTATGTAGAAATATTTTGTTACAGAGTGTGTACATTAGAGTTGTGAGTTTCAAATAAAGATTAGAATTTACTAAAGAGGACAGTGTGCAAGTGCACCGCTGTGCTTAGCCAAATTTGGGCCCATTGTGCAACTTTCCTTACCTCGTTAGTGCGTCTTGTCTAAATCCAATCAACTTCACTAATTAGTCAGAACATTAGGCCAGGGCCTGATCCGACAATCATTGCTCTGTGTGTGTGTGTGTGTGTGTTTGCTTTGATTACTGGCTTCAGGATTGTGACTCGCTAGTCTCAGATTTTTGTTACTTTATATGGTACTATTTATATAGTGAGAATTAGAAAAACTTATTTGAAAGCAATCCAATTAGAACCAACCTGCTCTGCACTGACTTTAATCCTAATAAGATATTACAACTTTTGAAAGTGGATGATCATTTTTTCCCCTTTTCTATTCAATGTTGGGCAAAGGCCCCTTTATGCTTTTATAGTGTTTTTACTTGTTTTGGTTTGTCCCCTTTTTTAGTTATTTTTTTGTTGTTTTAGTTTCCTTTTCTTTACTGTTTTGCCATTGTCTCTAAATGTTTTATCCTCTTTGCTTATTTTTTGTTCGTGTCTTTTACAAGCTTAACTATTTATGGGAATTTTGGATCCCCGAATCTGCGCAATGACAGAGTAAATACCCATGCTCTATTTCATATCATCTGCGTAAAGGACCCATTACTAGCTTCATTTGATGCTCTTGATTTTTCAAAGCACAGTACCTGGTGATCATGTGTAAAGTTACTCGAAAATAGTTCGTTCAGAAACTTTCGTTTTCCTACCATTATCTGATCTGATGATCGTGCTTTTTATTATCCCAGTGAATTTAAGTACTTTTTTTCGCTGAGGAATATACCCACACATATCCTCTCCGGCACTTCAATTCCACCTTGTTGCAGCAAATAAAACAGGATACTTTTGTCATAAGGCGTTGAACCAGTTTTGAATTATGTGTTGTTTTGGCATCTGACTGCTTTCTGACTATTATTTAATCACACCCTCTTTTATACATTTGTATAAAATAATAACAGCCCAAAAAATAATTTATAATTAACTCAGTTTAGATTTTTTGTTTACATATTTGCATTTGCTTGAACTATAATGCCTCATCGAAAGCAAGATACGTTGTTCTAGTTTAGTAATGAGGCTTATGCTTTTTATTTATATGTGGCTAATATAGTCGAGTCCATACCACCTTTTGCACAACACCACCACCACGTATCTTCTTTATGTTTCAACCCAATATAAGATTTTAGTGCAATATATTAAGGGTAATTTTAATTGTATCTATTCAACCCCAATTTTGCTGCAATGTTTTATTCGGTATTAAGTATTTTAGTTGTAAACAAGGCAGTAAATAAAAGCGAGAGCTCTTTATTTACTTACCAATTATAGAATAGTTCCCTGCAATTATTAATTGTTACATTAGCTCTAACAAAAACGAATGATAAAAAGGGTAAATAATTTTTTAAGAATTTAAAAATTGATGGCGTTATACGAGCTTGAAGTTCTGCCTCTCGAAAGTGGTTCGAGCAATGTGACGTCATTTATCAGTATAAATGTCAATTTTCGGCATCACTTGAAATACTTTTTTATAATTTTATTGTTTTATAACGTATGGACGGCACAAAAAGTTAACCCACATACGATGCACTTTTCAAATTTAAAAAAAAAACCTTTTCGAAACTACAAATATATTTTTCTCGCAGTCAAAGTTGTAACAACTGCCGACCGTGGAAATAAATGACACATCATAATATTGTTGTTTATAATAAAAATATTGAATCTGTAAAAGCCTATAACTTTGCCAGCTATGGACAAATTTTTAGGATTTTTAAGAGTAGATTATTTTGGGTTACATACTATTAGTGAAAAAACATAACAGGAAGCTTTTTCTTTGCTCGGGCATAATAATTTATCGCAAGTATATATTTCCTTACTTCTTTTGACTGATATTTGCAAAATATAAAGTCACAGATTTTTACTGCACATATTTCAATGCTTGTGCAAAAATAATTGATTTGAGTACTTTTAGGATCGTTATTTTTAGCTATTTGATAGAAATATAAAAATAACATACATAAAGCAAACTTTCTTACCTTGAAAGCAGTTTTAAATTGTTTCCACTTCACATAATCTTCCACTACAACAGCTAAACTCATTTTTCAATTATATATATATATATATATATATATATATATATATATATATATATATATATATATATATATATATATATATATATATATATATATATACTTTAACGTCGGGCTATTTCCGCGACAATGGCCAATCACCGACGCCAGGGAGCATTTAACGTAAACAATTTTTTCTCGTATATTGTATAATAACGAATATATTGAGCTTTACCAAAGAAGTAAGTCACCCTGTATATACGTAAACCGATAAACCTGAAACTAACCCCGGGCATGGATTCTAGGGGGGCTAGTTTGCACTCATTTGGAGAAATATTTTCTAAATTAAAAAGTCGGGCTCTCCTCATTAGCGATTTTTTTGCCACGGAAATTAGCTAAAAATTATACACTATTAAGCCATAAACTGAACTAAAACTACCGCCAAAGCATCAGAAAAAGGGTATAATTGAAATTAATTTTCTTGAAATGTTTTAGTAACATGAAGGACAATGACGGTTGAAGCTGAAACTTAAGGGTTTGTAAAACACTCTTCTTGCGATATATTCTATACATACCTAACCCGTATTCGTTTTAGGTTCTTTGCCTTAATGTCGCCCATTTTGACGTTTGAAATCTCGACTTTGATGTTTTGAGGAAAACCCAAATTTTTCTTCTTTAAATGCCTTTTGTCTTTTAACTTGCAGACCTAAATTTTGGTACATAGTTTACTTTTTATGATTCAAACACGCACACCAAATTGGATTGCCCCAGCTGTGTTATTTCCGGAGATTTAATTTTTCGAAAGAAAACGCAAAATTTCCGGGGAAAACCTGGGCCGATTTTACTGGCTAACGAACTTATTCAAGCCACTTGTAAAAGGAAGGTACTCACCAAATTTAATCAAAGTCGGCCCATTACTTTATTTTTGGAGCTATCGGTGTAATAAATTATATATATATATATATATATATATATATATATATATATATATATATATATATATATATATATATATATATATATATATATATATATATATATTTGTGTGTGTGTGTGTGTCTGTGTGTGTAAATTGAAACTGACCGCGGATATGGGTTTTAGGGGGCCTATCTCGTCCTTACTTGATGAAATTTTTTCAAAATTCAAAAGTCGCGATCTCCCTAATAATAGTGATCACTGCTAAATACAAACTAAAAATATATGGTTAGCCTGAAAACTAATCCCTACATACGAGGGGGAACCCAAAAGAAAATGAACTGATATTGTGGACGGAGTTTTTGTAGTATGGCGTTCAATCGCTAGGTGCGCCTAGAGCTACCATTCTTGAATTAGTAAACCCAGCGTCGTCGTTAAAGAATGTTCTGCTTTTGCTTCTTTCTTAGAAAAACTGGCACAGAAACTCCTGAAATGGTAAAAACGGCCTAAAATGATTATGCTATTGAGGAGACTCAAGTGTTTGCCTGGCTTTCCCGTTTCAAAAGAGTTTGAATGTCAGTTGATGACAAACCTCGCGCTTGTCGTCCTTCCATGGCTCGAACCGATGAAGATGTTGAAAAAATCTCAAATTCATCCTAGTAAATCGACGACGGACCATTGGCTAAGTTCTGAAGCTGTCTGGAGGGACTTGCAGTTAAGTTCAGCGAATTTTAACAACAAAATTGGAGATCAAAGGGCGGCTGCCAAATTCGTGCCTCGGCTGCTAAATGCTGAACAAAAGCAAGGTCGCGTGGAAGCATGCTGTTATTTGATAGAAGAGTTGCGAAATGATCCAAACTTTTTCCAAGGTCATCACAGGTGGCGAATCATGGTGATACGAAGCAAGGATCAGTCAATGGAAGAGTCTCAAGTTTTTAGAGAAGTTTTGTATTTATAGTTTGTTCCGCGAGGTCAGACAGTTAACCATGCGTTCTACCTGGAAAATTTGAAAGGATTGCGCAACAGTGTGCGGCGGAAGAGACCTGATTTGTGGCAGTCGAGCGACTGGTTTTTTCCACCACAATAACGCCCCTGTTCACACAGACCTGCCTGTGCGCCACTTTTTGAGAAAAGTGGCACGAGTCATCGCTCCTATTTTCTCGATCGCCCCCTGCGACTTTTTTTTATTTCCCGGAAGGGAAAGGGACATGATAAGTTCAGTATACCTCAGTTTATATCTCGGAGACAGGGTTTCTCGGTATTCATTAAATTATTGAATACCAAGTTACCGAGTACAATTTTTAAATAGTTTAGTTTCTAAGATATGTTGGGGTGCCACCCCACCTATTTCCTTGAAACTCTACCCGAACAAGGAGTCTGGTACCTGCATTTAGTTAATAAAAAAAGTTGAAAGAAATAAAAAGGTGATAAAAAATAACGACTATAGCAAGCTAAACTAACTACTTAAATATTTTCTTTACAAAAAGTTTAACTAATTACAGTTTAATATTACGTATACAATTATTTATTTAAGACTGCGGCAATGGCCCTTACAGTGGTGTTTTAAAGAAAATAGATTTGGCGAGTCCTTCGAATTTCTAGATAACAAAATGTAGCAATTTAAAATAAATTTTGTTCTTAAAATTTCTATATCAACAAAGGTATAAATTAAAAATACTTTTGAATAGTCTTAACAAAGAGGCGCCCGTGTCTTTTAGGCACTGGCTCGTATAGAAAAATAAGAATATGTTGTTACCTTTCTTTATTTACTAAAAAAATTTCACTATATTCAGACACCACATGAGACAGGTAGTACAATAGGTAGGCAACAGATAACTCCCTAGCTGGTCAGCCCAGCGACATGAAGAGGCCAGTAAAAGAAAATTGTAAAACGAGTTATAGCTCCTGGTTTTTCCAGAGCATAAACCACTCCGTCATCGCAACTGAAAACAAATAGGAACCGGCAAAACCAACTACTCGTAGCCAGCTCAACGTAATTAAAACGACGCCTCCAGATGCAAATGCAAAACTTGGAAGGCAATCAATCAAAAGCTTCTACGTAAATGGAGAACCTACTAGGTAAAGGCAAACTTTCAAGTAATCCCTTGACTTTTTAGTGAATTTTCTTCAAAAAAATTCACCAATGAGGAGATCTGTGTTCACACACACACACACACACACACACACACACACACACACACACACACACACACACACGCAAATATATATATATATATATATATATATATATATATATATATATATATATATATATATATATATATATATATATATATATATATATATCACACCGATTACTAAAAAAATAAAGGTCCGGTTTTGATAAAATTTCGTAGGTGCCTTCCTTTTGCAAGTGGCTTGGATAAATTCGTTAGCCAGGAAAATCGGACCCGTTTTTCCTGGAACATTTTTGTTTTTTTTTTTCGGAAAATTTGTGTATTTCCGAAAATAAGAAGGCTATGGCAACCAAATTTGGTAACTAGGTATAGGCTAGTAAACTTACCCTTCGTGCCAAAATTCAGATCTCGAAGTTGAAAGGAAAAAAGTTATAGCCATTAAAAAAAACTTTGGGTGCCATTGATGACCAGAGAATTCGTTTTACTAAAATATTTGTAAAAAATTGATTTCAAATAAATTTAAAATGCTTTAATTAGATAGTCGAAGTCCCCCGGTCCATACCAGTTCTGAGCCGATCTTTAACGTATTGAATTTCGACCACAAAATTATATTGCATGTTTGTAAGATAAGAAATTCGGGACTCATTTATTAAGAAAAAGTCTGGACGCATCAAGTGCGTTATGGTAGCGAATTTTTATTAAGTGCTTCAAATTTGAATAGCTCAATTTGCTATTAACCTATAAGGTTCGTTGGCCGGGAAACCGATTTTTTCGGGACCAGTTTAAGTTTATCTACGAAAAATTTTTACACTTTCAAACAATCAAGTTATTTTGATGAAATATGGAACATTTTTTCTACTATATAGGTAATACTGGTAACCAAATTTGATCCATGCTTTCTTTAAAAAAAACACATATTTGCTATTTAAAACATTTTAATGAAAATTCACTACCATAACGCACTTGATGCGTCCAGACTTTTTCTTAATAAATGAGTCCCACCTACCACAATAATTTCAGTTTTTGTAAATGGCATTTGGGTAGAAGTGTTTAGATGGAGATTATACCAAAATGTCCATCTAGCAGCCCTAATAAGCTGTATCAAATGTCACATTAATTGTTTTAATCTTTTTCAAAACATTAAAAAAAGGAGAGACACACCCTCAAGTATTATCATTCAACTAGGGGACACCTGTATAACATGACATGTCTAAGTTTTAAAGTCTTGAAATTATGTTAATATAGAGCACAGGCCTCTTTTTTCTTGAATAGGAAATAACCTCTGTATAGTTTTTACCAATAAACGTATCCTTATCACTGTTATTAGAAAAGTTAAAATATTAACAGTAGTAGTTTATAGGTTTACTTAAGAAAAAAGAAACAACAACCAATTTGTACTTATTTACCTTTTAAAAATATGTAATCTGGATTAAAAACAACAGTACTTATTCAACTAAAATGTGTTTTCATTAAACAACGATGAAGCTTCCTTAATTTTTAGATAATAGCAAAACAAAAAATTCCAGAAATAAAACTTTAAAGTTGCGCCTCTAGAAGGCGTTTCAAGCTACGTGACGTCCTTTACTTGCATAAATGTCAATTGGCGGCAAACTATCCCGTTGGCTAATATATAAGCACTGTTGTCATTTTATGATGCATAAAGAGCAACAAACAAGTAACTCGCATAAGAAAGGCACTCTACTTACTAGATAAAAGGAAAATTTCATCACCAAATATATTCTACATCATTACGAACACACTACCCTACTTTAAATCCTGGGCTAAAACCAAACTACCACTACATTGTTTGCGTATAACGATTTTCGCGTATTTTAAAGGCACTTTCACTAGAAACATGAAAGTTCTTTGATTTATAAACAGTGGCAACTTTTTCTGTTTACAAACTTAGTGACCTAAATAGCTGAACTAGTAAATAAGTGGTAATTGTCCGTACACCTTTAATTTTTGTTTTATTTTGTTTTTCAACCGAGGGAGCTATTTAGTCAAAACTTAAATTAAAAAAAGCTAATTTATCCGTCCCAATATACTTATGAAAAGCCTGTTGTTATTAGTTATTTATCTAATGTAAAAATAAAATGAAATCGGAAAACAAAGAAAAAAATAATACAAAATGAAATGAGTGGTTTCTACTATGCAAAGCAAGTGCGGCATAAGCATTACTAAACACTACGTAAAGCGGAAAACTAAAAAATGCATGGAATACAGGAGACGTTAGTAATGCAAAAAAAAACAAAGATATATCACTTTATTTATTTGATTATTTTAAGAAAATATTTTTTTGCCTAGTATTAGTCGTTAGCCACAAGAAAATACACTTTGCGTTTTATAAAAATATCAAAATACCTAAAAGTAATGGGCCAATTTAATTTAGTTTTTGTTCATATTATACGAACTCTTACATGTTCCAAAGCAATTTTTAGGTACATGCGAAATCAACTTGTTTGTTGTTTTAACTTGGTGTTTGCTTCGACGTCAACCGCCATTGTATTGAATTTAAATGGAAGAGTATACCGAAAATATTTGAGAATTAAAGTGCATAAAACCAGAAGCTTGACGACTCTGTACCAAGTATAACCTCTCCTAAGGGTAAGCTCCTCTTAGGAGTATCAAGTTCAATGAGGTTGTAGTTTTGGAAGAACTGATGAAATTGTCAATGTTATCATCGCAGGGCGTCGCCAAAATTTTGATTCTGTGGTCAAGAGGCGCTTCCGTGCGAGAAGGTCCTTTAGTGTCTATTTCAGCTTTTCTTTCCTAGCCACGAGCTGCTGCCAGTATCGCTTCTTACTGTAATTGTCTTTCTTTAAAAAGGTAAAAATGATACAACCACAAAAGCATCATCCAATATGTGTGAACCCGATATATTTGAAGATTATGGAGGAAGTAATTATCAGTCAGCATTCCTTTCTTATAATAAGAGGATTTTGCCAGCACAACGGTTCTTGCCAGAAAGATCTACAGTGTCTTTTAGGAGTATAACACTTGAACGAGCGACGAACAAGCATTGGCCTTTATTATCCGATGTATGTCTTTTGTCTCGATTTCTGCAAAGCCTTCGAAAAACTTTAACAAAACTTGATAACAGTGCTATTCACGGTGATACACTTCCATGGATTTTTATCAGAAAGGCAATGTTTTGGTGGTTGGTATTTCCTTCTTTAAAGCCTGCTATGTATTTTCGGACGTTCATCGGTGTTCAATGCTAGGGCCAGTCCTTATCGTGGTCTATGTGACGACTCTCAGCTGCGAAATGACTTTATCCCATGAGTTAGTTGTACGTTGATGATCTCAGAGTCTTTGATAATCCAGTAGTCAACCAAGGACTCTATCTGAAGGTTGCGCATTTACTGAGAGATGATGTACTGCTTGGTTGGTTCATCCCGAGTGTGATAAATGTACTGTACTGGTCCAGACAAAGTATCAAATAATTTTGTCTTCAAGATCAGTAGCAACCAGACTCAAATTGATTTAGGTTGCATAGTGATAATAAATTTGTGTGCAGTAAACATGTTACGAACCTTATCAGGTAAGTACACTTGAAGAACCCACAACACATCTTTTAATAATCCTCTGATGCCACTAACTTTTTTTAGTTAAACGATTGTCAGGTCTTTAAAAAAATGTATTGTGGTGATTTGGGTTCTCCAAGTTTACTTATAAGTGCTCATCACAGGTTCGAATCTTCACTTATTGAAGTAGGGCCTGTCAGGTAAGCCAGAAATCTATTTGTTTTCCAGACCATTTGACAATTTGAATTACTTTTAAAAAACTATACTTTGGCCTTACCTGACCTGACCTGAGCTGACCTCATATATATAGCGCACACAATCATAATATTCTGAGTTGGTTCGAGAAATGTAGCTCCTGGAGACTACCTAAAGGCATACTGTGTTGGAATTCTTATTTCTTCCCTGAGACAACTAAAAAATTATAGCAACTACCTGAGCTTTTCACTAGATGTATTCGTGGTTACGCCGTTAAAACATAAAATATCTTGTCATTCAGATACACTGCGGATGCTAGCAGCACATTCTTTTTAAACCTGGATTAATAACTTCGTGGTCACACCCTAAAAATCACATAAAAGTTCACCCTATCACGTGTTATAAACATTTTCTTGTGTAAGGGGGTGTTTGATGTGTGGAATGCTCTCCCTAATTCCTTCGACCAGTTTATTAACGATATTGTGTGGCTGTAAACTTGATGGTGTCTTGTAATGTTTTATTTAGTCTCTTTAACAGCTGATGTATATATATATATATATATATATATATATATATATATATATATATATATATATATATATATATATAATTCGTACAGCTGTACGCCGGCAAGAGGAGAACCAAGGCTTCGTACATATAAACCACTGCAATAGGTACCGTGGTACTACTTGCCTAATTGTAATGTTAAGCCTTCCCAAGCAGTCACTCCGGCATACTAGCGGTCTTATCGGGATCTAAATGCAAGCCTTATGTGCCCACCGAAGATCATAGTAATAAAAGTTGGTGGGCAGATGAGATGCACTGCTGCTGATGCCGAGACTCTTCGGGCAAATACTCGCACAAGTAAGAACTCTTGGTGTGTATGAGATCAAGAAATCTGAACTGACTTAACCTACTTTGCTCTTTTATACATCTGGTGCTATGGAGAATGTCTTCTTTGCGGGAGTAGGGTGATCTAACACCGGAAGTTGAAGCGTTCGTTACAACTGGACGGCTACCGTGTATATCTGGTAGCCTCGTAGATTACTTGTTAACAGTTCGTATTAAACGAGAAAATAAACCAATTGCTTTACATAATCTATAGATGTTCGGACGTTTACGGAAAATATTTGAAAACTTACACCTCGAGGGCGATAAAAACAAGACAATATTCTTAAAAGAAGACAACAAAGGTTTATAATTTTACATTTACATTAGTAAAAGCAATTACTTATCCAATAGTACAGCTTTGACATTTGTGGTTATTAGTGGAAAAGTACTTATTTGTAACTGGCTCAGTTTTCTGTAATCATTAAAATCTTACCTATAGACTTTACCTATGACTGTTCAAATGGCACAACGCACAAAGTATAATGAAAATACGCCCCCTATATTCCATAATATAAATACATTTGAGCAAGTAATTAAAGCACTTACCGGTGGCAGCAGCGGCTTCAGCTCCCTCCTCATTTACTTCTATAAAAGCTTTCTGTATCACCTTACTAACAATAAGAGGTTCAGAGCCGTCTATCATCTCTGAAAAGTTGCTGTTAGAACCATCGAAAATGCCGCCAAGGCCCAGCTAAAAAACATAATCAAAATATGACTATTTTAATCAACACAGCGAAAGAAAAGTCTGGACGCAGAAAGTGAATTATCATTAAAATGTTTGTAATAGCAAATATGTATTTGTTTAATGAAAACAGGCATCAAATTTGGTGACCAGTACAACCTACATACTAGAAACAATGTACCATGTTTCATCAAAATAACTGTATTGTTTGTGTGTGTGTGTGCGGTCATGTCTTGGCTGCGGCTACTCTGGCCATCCGCTCATTTTCTAATATTTTTTTTTTAATCTCCATCTATGTTCAAATGATGATTCATTAGTTGGTTCGTCAGATCACTACACTTACATAATGGTTTCTAATTTATAAGTAAACATAATACCTTATTCATTTAATATAAACATATATACACACATAATTTTTTTTTTCCTTTTTATGATTATTACTATTATTATTATTTAAATTTATTGGGAAGGTACGGGGACATATATCTTCATGTCTTGGGGCCTATCAAGACAACTTGACTACACACAAGAGGGCCACTAACGGAATGGTATTATACACAAGGAAAGACAGTAGGTAATTCCTAATTCTAATACAGCAATAAATTACAACCTATAACATAGTTTAAATTACTTAAATAACTAAAGGGCAATACCAATGATAGATATTGTTTACATATATACACATATATTTGTCAACATTCGCATTATAATCTAATGTTCAGAGATTTAACATGGTCCACAATTGCTTGGTATATCTTATGGTTTTGGGATTGTAATAGTTGTGGTAAATTAAAGGGAAGAGTTATATTCAATCTACAAATTTTTTCTGTAAAAAGAGCAACCTTTTCTTTTTGCAGTTCGCAATTTAGAAGTATATGTTGGCTGTCGCCCAACTCGCCACAATCACACAAAGGACTGCTGCGGAGATTCAGCCGGAAAAGATGCTCCGGTACCAAGGAGTGGTTAAATCGCAATCTACAAATTAGCTTAACAAAAGTTTTATCTACTGTTAGCTTCGTAAACCAAGGTTTAACAGGGATATTAGGTTGTATTGTCTTATAGAAGATTCCCTTAGGATCACTTTTATATTGTGCTAACCATTTGTGTTTGTAGGATCTATTTATAAACGGATATAAATCCTCATAGGGATATTTATAATCTAGCACTTCACCATGTACCAGAGCATCCTTCGCCAACTCGTCCACCCGCTCATTTCCCACTATTCCACAGTGGGCTTTTATCCAAGCAACTGTTACTGTTTTACCCTGATTACAAAGTTCTTTTAAAATTTCTAAAAGTTTAACAAAAAGGTGATTTGTTTTTGTTTTGTGGTTAAAGTTGGCAATCTTGGCAACTGTACTTCTACTATCCGAGAGTATAACGAATTTATTATGGTTAATGTTTTTAATTAGATCTAATGCTTCACATATTGCAATTATTTCAGCTGACGCAATACTAAAATATGGCTTTAATTTGCCTTTTACTGCAACATCGATTTGTGGGTCAAAAATTGCCATTGCTGTATTGTGTTCTGATTTGGAACCGTCTGTATACAACTGGTAGGCATTTGGAAAATGGTCTTTCATGTCACATTCAAATATACTGTTTCTAATTTTAAGGGGAAAATTAGAATAGTCTGGAAGATATCTTGTATTTATTTTTTCTTGATCTAAGTTTATTTGGTATATCGGGTTGATGTAATTCATTTGAATTTCGTCCCTTATGGGTATAACCTGTTCTGTATAACATTCCACTGACAGACGACTTTTTTTATTGACCCAATAAGGGCTTGTTAAATCACATATCAATAGTATATGTATTTTGGAAAGAAGCAAACTATTTTTGGACTGTAGTTTTAATAGAAATCGAGATGTTAAAATTTTTCGTCTAATTTCAATGGGAACTTCGACGCATTCACATAAAAGATTTGATATCGGAGTGCTTTTCAGTGCACCTGTACATAAACGTAGGCACCTGTTTTGCAGGACACTTAATCTGTTCAGGTGAGTTTTAGCAGCATGATCATAAAAAGTACACCCATAATCCATTGTAGATCTTATAAACGATTTATAAATCATAAGTGATATATGCGTATCGGCTCCCCACGAAACATGTGTTGTTGCTCTTAAGATGTTTATACCCTTTTCACATCTACTAATTATTTTATTGATATGGTCTCTCCACAACAGTTTTCTGTCCAACTTGATACCCAGAAAGGTCACTGTAGATTCGATATTGTATTGGACCTCGTTCAATATTACTGGTGACTTTGGGCTTTGGTGCTTCCTATTAAAGACACATATATGGCTTTTTGAAGTTGAAATATTTAACCCAACTGCAGTCAAATATCGATTGACATTTGCTAAAGATTTTTCTAGCGATTTTAATCCCTGTTCTTCTTTGCAATTGTCGACATATAAACATAAGTCATCAGCGAATTGTAATATCCTTGTTTGCAGATCTATTGTTTTGTGAAGATCGTGGGTGTATATGAGATACAGAATTGGGCTTAATATACTACCTTGTGGCAACCCCCTACTTGTAGTTCGTGGCCCCTTAAGTTCATTATTGACACTAAGATATATCTCCCTGTCTTCATACAATGATACGATTTTGGCCGCTATTGACTTGGGAACCCCTATATCGCACAATTTTGCGTACAGAATATCCAAAATAACATTATCGTATGCACTCTCGATGTCAAGAAAGGCAGCGACTACCATATTTCCATTAGTAAAGGACAGTTCAATATCAGTGACCAAATGAGCGATGCTCTCTGTTGTTGAGTAACCCTTTCTGAACCCAAACTGTGTTTCTGACAAAATTTGATTGCTTTCCAGCCATTTTTCCAAGCGAAATTTAATCATACGTTCAAATGTTTTTAGAACGCATGATGCTAATGAAATTCCTCTATATGAGTTTACGCTGTCTGGTGGTTTTCCA
Organism: Tillus elongatus; assembly: GCA_964006375.1. Lineage (NCBI taxonomy): Eukaryota > Metazoa > Arthropoda > Insecta > Coleoptera > Cleridae > Tillus > Tillus elongatus. Next base: position 77,950,494 of record OZ023265.1, on the reverse strand, counting down.
TTTTTGAGGAAATTAAGTACTAAATATATTTTCCATGATCGTGGTATATAATTACTAGTATATATATAGTTGAAGATTTCTAGCAACTTATCTTTAGCACTTTGTGAAAGATTAGCTAACATAGCATAATGTACATTATCAAGCCCTGGTGCAGAGTTATTACTGCTTTTCAGACTATAATTGAGTTCCCCAATACTAAAGGCCTTGCTCAGAGGGTGCGGTACATTAGAAATAAAACTATTTTTGTTCGTGTGGTTTAAGACAAATGGTGGTGCTAGCTTGTCTAACATTTCTTCTGCCCATTCCGGATCATTGGGAAGCGCACGACAAACTGGTACACTGTTAATTTTCTTTATTTGGGTCCAGATGTCCGATATTTTTGTACTTCTGTTCAATTTTTCACAAAACTCTCTCCAACTTCTTCTTTTACTAACTAAGACTATTCGTTTTACAACTGCAGAACGTTTTTTAAATTCTATGAAATTTTGCGCTGAAGGGTTTCGTTTATATCTTTGAAATGCTTCTTTCTTTTCTTGAATAGCTAACTTACATTCTTGATTCCACCATAATTTCCTGAATTTATTTACTTTCACTCTTGCCTTCTCTGGTATCGACTCATAACTCGCCAACAATATATTATTTAAAAATTTCTCATAATCAAAATTTTGCTGATTATTTAGACAGTAATCGTCAACCAGAGAAGTAAAGAGTTGCCAATTTGCCTCATTTAATTTCCACCTAATTCTACTATCTACATACGTACTGTATTGTTTGAAAAAGTGCAATACTTTTCCGAAAATAAACCTAAATTGTTACCGACAAATCCGGTCCGATTTTCGTGGCCAACGAATTTCTTAAGGCTATTAACCCACCTACCCCTCCCTATAATTATCCACATAAATGCTTTTCAACAAAACTTTTAAAAAAAACATGAAAAGTTGCAATTTTTTCACAAAAATCCGAAAACATTTTTTTTACAATCACTTGTTAACTTAAACTTTTATTAACTATCCAAATTTTACAAAAGTTTTACAAACAACGATTTCTACAGAGACAAAAAAATTGTATATATCACCTCGATTTTTTCGACGAACGATATAAACGAAAACCTCTCTGAATGCGTGAATTTCATGGGACTCTGCTATATGTGATAAACACGCCATATCATAATTTTTGATATGTGCCAAAAACGTGAAACAACTGAAACTCGAACGCGATGAATGATATCAATTTTTTCACAAACATGGATTCTAATTCGATGGAAATGCAAAAATGCAACAATATAAGAGGTGTTCTATTAAAAAAAAAAAGAAATTTTATATCACCAACGACTTATGGGCCAGCCTGTGATTGTGGAAATAGTTTTATACGAGTACTATGCATCTCAAGACACCCTATAATTAATATACAATTATTATTTTTTTGTATCTGATATAATAACGGCAATATTGAGCTCTACCATAGAAATGCGTCCCCTGTATATATGTAAACAGATAAAAAGTGAAAGTAACACCGCATATGGGTTCTAGGGGGCCTTGTTCGCACTCATTTGAAGAAATCTTTTCAAAATTCAAAAGTCGCGGTCTCCTTAAAAGCGAATTTTTTCTACGAACATTCGCTAAAAAATATAGAGTATTAAATCATAAACATATAACTAAAACTACTGCCACAGCATTAGATAAACGTTCTATTTGAAATGATTTTTCTGGAAATATTTTAGTCAAATGAAGGATAATAATAATAATGACGGTTGAAACTCAAACTTAATTTGTAAAACACCCTTCTTGCAGCATTTTCTCTACATAACCCGTATTCGTTTCAGGTTATTTGCCTAAAAGTTGCAAATTTTGACGTTTCAAATCGCGACATTTTAGGTGGAAAAACTATAAAGTTTTCAAAGTAATTTTTCTTACTTTCCTTGGCCTCATTGCGCTGAAAAAACTTAATCATTGTCTATAATATACAATATATTTTGTGATCCAAACAAAATATTTTATTTTTGTGCGTTTCTATGTCATCAGTTGCACCCAATTTTTTTTAAATGCCTATAACTTTTTTTTAAACTTACAGATCTAAATTTAGTACATACTTTACTTTTTATGATGTAAATCCGCGTACCAAATATGGTTGCCATAACTTTGTTATTTCCAAAGATATAAAAATGTTCCAAAGAAAACACAAAATTTTATGGGAAAAACAGGAACGATTTTCCTGGCTAACGAACTTATCCCAAGACATTTGCAAAAGGACGGTACTCACCAAATTTAACTGACGCAGGATTTTTTCAAAATTCATAAGTCGCGATCTCCTCATTAGTGAATTTGTGATTTTTAAAAGAAAATTCACGAAAAATAAGTTAAAAGTATTAATTAGTTAGCTGTGCTTTAACTATGTCTGTAATCTTTGGCATGAGATACGACCTTTAGTACCAAACTTTTTGGTAAAAAAATAGTAGTAATTAGCTAGTAAATTTAAAAAAGTTATGGTGGCGACTTTTGTTTAATATTTCAAATCACAGAAAATAACAAAATAGTTGGTTTCGGAAAAGCAAAGTGATATGTTCATTTAGAGACGATCACTTTTTTGAGCGGCCACAAACAAAACCAGCAATATTTAATAGTACCTCATACAATATATAAAAGAATGGTAAGGAAAGATTACAAAAGTGCATCGGAGCTAAGATATACAGGGTGATCCATTAGGTGAGCTACATTCATTTCTCGGTACTCAGTAACTATTACTAGAGCTTCCGAAAAAAACATTCGGAAGTTTCTTTAAAGTATAATTCACGAAATATGTTTTTATTTTTTATTTTTGCCACCAGATGGCGCATTTTTTGATGAAAATTTTCGAAGGCTGTAATCTCAAAATATAGCTATCACAATGTTATCCTTTTTTTACTTTTCCTGAAATCCCTAATCTTGTACATTTGTTGTCTGATTTATAACTCTTTTATACAGGGTGTTCACGGGAATCAATTACAATAGCTATCTCCGTTATTATTCACAAGTATTCTTTTAAAATTCTGGTTTTAATGATTCTTAAAAAAAATCAAAATAGCCTGATTCTGAATGTGGTTTCTTTTGGATGACAGGTGGGTATTGTATATTATATGCTTTGCTAAAGTACACATACAATGAACTAGATTTACAGTTATGTTTTGTACGGAAGACTGAAAACCTCCATAGATTTCACCTATTCTCAAAGGGTACGTCAACAGTTTTCTTTTCATATTGGATATAAAAGACCGCACCCACCCACACTCACGCACACACTATGCCATTTTTCTATTTTACCTACATTCGATTAAGAAAAAAAGTTGTTTTATAAAAATCGATTAAAACCTGCTACACAATGTTTTTGTCTATTTTTTTTATTTTGAAAAATCCTAGCATCTATTAAGATAGGTAAGAAAAAAATTGATGCGACTCGGGTATACTCAAGTGTTTGGACCAGACCTTAAGATGCCTTAAGCCCCAAACCAATAACAAAGCTGTTCACTTGCTGTGTGACAATAAATTTATGGTAAACTGTAGTGCCCAGTGGGGAAGCCTCAATATTTACCCCTATTAAAAGAGGCTCAAATTATTCTGCAACAGAAAGGTCTCTATAAGAAACAGAATCTAAATCAACGGATCAAGAATTGTGAATATAGGTATTTCCAGGGTTCGGCACTCAGTCCCATTTTCTTTAAAATTTATACTGACATCGGGTATCTAATAACCACACCTGCCTTCTGCAACATGCAGAAGATTTTTTCATTTACGTTCAAGAGAAGGCATATGGAAACACAATTTACGAAATGTCAGAATTCGTTAATTCATTTAATCAATTAACACTCACATGGCTTTATGCTCTGTGCCGAAAAGTCAAAAGTAGTAACATTTACAAGGCATAGAACGCCAAATACTCAGACCATACAATTGGGAGACCTCACTTTTCCTAATAAATTATCCTGAATTACCTTGCTCTATACTTAGATCGAAAACTAACATGGCGGAATCATATCGAACATACAGAACATATATCCAACAAAGTTGAAAAGAATCTTAATATATTAAAATACACGACTCATAAAAAATTTGGATCTGATGTATCTGTTGATGTGATGTTTTGTCGATCCTATACAACATATATTATTGATTATGGGTTCATTTTTTATCGCTCAGCGTGCAATGCTTCAAATACCAGAAAACAAATGACATAAAAAAGTGTTCAAGAAGCAGTAGGCCATGGAGTCTAACAATAGACTTCTACTTTTAACATTATTTTCCGTAATGATTCACAATAAAAAAACAGGAACTTTAAGCACACCAATGAATCGGCCCATTATACAAATCATATTTTACATTACAACATTATCCTAAAAAATTGTTCTAATTAAATTAAATAGGTAAACCTAGTAAATAACTACATTTACTAACAGAACTCAATAAAAAACAGATTAATGATTTACGAAGACCTTTGAAAATTATTTGATTTTTAAACGTAAGTCAACTGAAAAACAACAGAAGAAAAGTTGCTATGGATATAACACTATCGCGACAATTCAGAATACTGTCATTCTTAATTATCTGAACAATTTGAGGTGTATTTAACACGTTCCTTGTAATTTTGTACTAAATAGTTTGTTTCCTGTTAATTTTAAATATTATTTAACAATATGTTCAGTAATGAAGAATATTTTGACATGTTGGAATGTTATATTCGTTCTAACCGAAATACCGAGGCAGCTGCAAATTCATATCAAAACAACTACCCAGAAAGACGACAACCAAGCACCAAAATATTTCGCAGGATAGTGACCAATCTATTGAACGACGGTAGCTTCCACGCAAAGAAACTACCCATGCCTAGAAATTGAGAAAGAAATAATTCCGTTTTACAGGTTTCAAACTAAAACCCTCCGCAATCTGTTCGGCTTTATGCTGAACAAATTGACGTTCCAAAAAGTACGGTACACCGTTTACTAAAACATTACCATCCATACAAATCTACAACCGTACAAGACTTAAATGTTGACGATTACCCTAAGCGACTTCAATTCTGCTGATGGTATCAAGGACAAGGTCAGCAAGATGAAAATTTTCATTTGAAAATAATATGGACTGATGAATCCAGATTTACAAATTGTGGTGTGTATAATCGCCATAATAGGCATTATTGAGCAAATGAAAATCCCCATCTAAAGGAAGAAAGAGACTATTGCAAGACAGATTTGGTATTAATGTTTGGTGCGGCTTATCAGGTAAAAACTGTTATTTTTATTTGTTGACTAACCAATTAATTTAAAAAAATTTCAGGTAACTTCATTGTTGGTCCGTTCTTTTTTGAAAATACTTTAACTGGGGAAAGGTATCTTAATATATTGAGAAATGATATCTTACCAACAATTAGAAGAGTTCATGATAATTAAGATGAGATTTGGTACCAACAAGACGGTTGTCCAGCTCACAATGCTATCCTCAAAGAATTTTTGTACCCAAATTTTAATAATCGTGTCACTTGTAACAAGGGGCGCTTCATTGGTGTGCTCGAAGTCCTGATATAACACCCATGGATTTTTATTTTTGGGGTACTCTGAAGAATGATGTGTTTAAATTCGATCCACCACAAAATACCAATGAATTACGAAACAGAATCACGGAATGTTTCAAAAAGGTGTATAAAGTGCATTGAACAAAACGATGGCCATATTGAACAATTTTTTATATAATGTATTTTTAAGTTTCTATTTTATTATTTGTTGAGTTCCATTTCTAATTGTGTTCTTTTGTGGGGTTTAAGTTTCTCTTTGTTATTGCCGGGTTTCGTTATTAAACTGTTTCACATAATATTACCTAGCATTATTACCTAATTAGGTATTGTAGATTAAATCACAATATTTTTTTATCGTGAATCATTACGGAAAATTATGTTCAAAGTAGAAGTCTATTGTTAGACTCCATGGCCTACTGCTTTTTGAACACTTTTTTTGTCATTTGTTTTCTGGTATTGGATTTCATAGCCTACTATCCTCAAAACGGTTTTTCTCTAAATTGTCAGTGCAATTACAAGATTTCTCAAGCATGTTGTACATCACTGGAAAGCTCTTTTCACAGGCTATCACATGAGCGAAAAATCCAATATGTCTGCCATAATAAAAACAAACGTTGATACCTGTAGGTAAAAAACAAATGACAATCCAAAGTTGAGAATAGCACAAAGAGATTACTCTGTAAAAAGTGTCCTGGTAATGTGCAAATCTTAGACATGTCAGATCAACGCCTACTTTTTTTTTTTTTGTTCCCTCAGGGCTCGTCCGCGGCCTTGCCGCCCCGATAGCACCGCAACCCTTGGTTGATTGTGCATACCCCTAGTCTTACTCCACCCATTCCAAAATCACTGTGCCTTGAACTAGTCTGCACAGCGATTGGTAGGGTGAAGTTTTATATTGCTCTGTCTCCGGTCTAGAGTGACCGGAGACAGAGCAATATAAACGCCTACTTAGATATTGAAGAAAAAAGAAATCGACAAATTTTGGTTTTCTCAAAATAACTCGAAAACAAAAAGATACAGGGCAAAATACAAGTCATATTTGGAACAAGCATGGAATTCTACAAAACATTGCTAATTTAACTGTCTCCCTATCTCTAATAATAACGGAGATAGCATAATACATTCCCATCCAGTTTGGAACACACGGTATACCGATGGCTTCAAACAAGACAACCATGTAGGATGCGCAGTATTCCATGGACATCAGCAGACATTTAACCTTATTAAATTATCTTATGTTACTAGCATATACCGGGTGTCAAGGAGATTACTATCCAGCATATAACTTCCGTATAGTGAAAGCTATCGATCTGAAATTTGGACAAGTGGTATGGTCTTTCAGGAGGCACATTTTAACGGTTTTAATATTTGACAGTCATTTCGGATTTGACCGGAAATGCAGTCAACTTTGTTATTTTCAATAGAATATCCTGTATATTTTCTGAAATTCGAATTCTAAGTGACATTCTGAACAAAAAAAGGTATATCATATGTTTCGTCTAAGTTTTCGAGAAAATGTCGATTGAAAATGTCACCTAATTGGTAATTTATAATGTGTTACCAAAAAACAAAATAATATCAGGAAATACCTATTAGTTTTTTGGACTTAACTACATTCTAATAATAGAATAAAAATTACACATTTGATTACACCGGAAGTGCTATGATATTAGACCTTGAAACTGAGATTGCTTCAATGATTTCAATGGAAAGGGGTATATCGCGACGTAAATTCAGATTATACGTGTATTTGTAAATATTTTGTCCAAATCTGGTAGATTCCGGGTAATTCGCATTTAAGTTTTTCCATGTACTCTGAAAATTATCTAGTATTCATTAGGTTAGAAATAACTGTCCATTTATTTCTAGCTGTCTAGCGTGGCTATGGCTGACAAAATATTCGTTGAAAAGGATATAATGACGTTTCTTAAATACATCCTTGGCAACAAATATAATAAAACTATCTAGTATTCATTATGTTACAAATAACCGTCCATTTATGTCTAGCTGTGAAGGGTGGCTATGGCTGACAAAATATTCGTTGCCAAGAATATAATGACCTTTCTGAAATATATCCTTGGCAACGAATATTTTGTCAGCCATAGCCACCCTAGACATAAATGGACAATTATTTCTAACATAATGAATACTAGATAATTTTCAGAATACAGGGGAATATTTAAATGTGAATTACTCGGAATCTCCTAGATTTTCACATAGGATACCAATTTACGAAAAATATTTACAAATACCTATATAATCTTTATTTAAATCACAATATAGCCCTTTCCATTGTAATTATTGAAGCATTCGCAACATCAAGGTCAAATATCATAGCAGTTCCAGTGTAACCGAAAGTATAATTTTTATACTATTATTAGAAAATACTAAGAAGTCCAAGAATACTTATAGATATTTTCTTACATACATTTATTTTTTTGGCAAAACTATAAATTGCCAATTAGGTGACATTTTCAATCGCCTTTTTCTCGAAAACTGTTCAACTGTACGAAGCGTTTCATATACGTTTTTTGGTCAGAATTTCATGTAGAATTCGAATTTCGTAAAACGTGTAGGATGTTCTGCTAAAAATAGCAAAGTGGACTACATTTCCGGTCAAACCGGACATGACTGTAAAATATCGAAACTGTAAAACTGTGCTTCCTGAAGGACCATACCACCACTTGTCCAAATTTTAGATCGATAGCTTTTACTATAAGGATATTCTACGCTGGATAGTGATTCCCTTGACAACCGCTATACCGCAGAACTGGTCGCTATCCGAAACGCATTACAACAGATTAAGCAGTCAAGTTACAATACATTTCTTATACTAACAGATTCCTTATCAACCTTAAAGACGCCCTTGTCCCCAATAAATGATACATTCAAAAACAACTTAATCCTGAACATAATCTCGTCGCACTACGAAATTTGGTCGCAGAATAAATAAATAAATAAATATATATATATATATATATATATATATATATATATATATATATATATATATATATATATATATATAATTTTATTTTCCGTCATATTCGTGATTTGTGTAAGTGTAGCTTCTGAAAAGCATACGTTTATCGTATCTAGGAGTGTTTCGCGTTTTGGGGCTTCAATTTGGAGTTTTTTAAATGTATATATATATATATATATATATATATATATATATATATATATATATATATATATATATATATTATGTTATAAGTATGTTAAATGTGGTACTTTGAATGTGTATAGCATGTTGATGTATGTATTTTTATGTATTTGTTTGGTATGTATGAATTTTGCTTGTCAATGTTTGAAAAATCACAAATATTTAATCATAGAGAAATGTATAAATAGAATGTTTGTTCAAATATTACCTCTGAAATAATAATGCACAAGCATACACATACCATTTTACCTACCACATTTTATCTTGTTTCAGTTAAAACGGCTAGCTTACACTATTCATCTCAAATGGGTCTGGGATCATATAAAACCTATATAAAGTTTGGTTTTGAAATTGCCTTTCAGAACTGTTAAAATCTATGATTATGATATAAATGCTTTTCAAATTAAGTTGACTATGCAAATTTTTTTAAATAAATTATTTTTATTTTAAGACAAACAGATTTGCAAGTTATAATGGCTTTTGAAATAACATAGATAATTTCCATTTTTTAGTATATAAAAAAATCAGACAAATATAATCTATACGTTAGTGAAATTCTTTCGATAATTGTTTCGTTTCAAACAAAATCAAATTCCTTTTTTCAATTACTTTCGTTTTTTCACTTATTCTTCTTAAGACGCCGTCTCCCTGCGAAGGTTGGCGATCCAACTCGCTATAATGGTGCGTGACACCGCACCTCTGAAAATCTCCACAGATGTCCGTCCGAACCATCGACGCAGATCTTTCAGCCATGAGTTCTGCCGTCTGCCCACAGATCGTTTGCCCTCGATCTTTCCTACGATGAGGAGTCGGAGGAGCTCGTACCGCTCCCCCCTCATAATGTGCCCGATGTATTGGAGCTTTCGTTCTTTGATGGTTGTCAGCAGTTCTTTGCCTTTACCTATTATCCTTAGCACTTCCTCGTTGGTTATCCTGTCTACCCAGGATATACGCAGTATACGGCGATACAAGTACATCTCAAAGGCGTCAATACGCCTCTTCATTGATTGGCAGAATGTCCAGCTCTCGGAGCCAAAGATTAGCACTGGGAAGATATAACAGCGCAATATACGTATGCGACGCTGTAGGTTTAGGTCTCTACTGGTGAATAGGTTCTTCATGGAGATGAATGTCCTTCTGGCCTGTTCTATCCTTGATCTGATTTCCATTTTAGGGTCACTGTTCTCGTTGACGAGGACTCCAAGGTATTTAACGGACGGCACCTGTTCCACAACCTGGTTGTTAATTTGAAGGATCGCCCGTCTTGGTGCCCTGGAGAACACAACCACCTTGGTCTTGGCAACGTTTATGTGTAAACCATACCGTGTGCTATGCTCAACGATGAGGTCCATCATATTCTGGAGATGTGGTAGGCTGTCGGCGACCACGACCGTATCGTCGGCGAATCGCATATTATTAATAAGGGTGTCGTTGATTTTAACGCCCTCTTTCACATTCTCCAGTGCGTCCCGGAACACCACCTTCGAGTATATGTTGAAGAGTAGAGGGGACAGGACACATCCTTGTCTAACACCCCTTCTGATTTTTGTTTCTTCGGATGTTATGCCCTCTATCCTAATCTCCGCAGTCTGATGCCAGTACAGCTGCGTGATGATGTTCAGATCTCCCGCATCGACTCCGGTGTATTTTAGGATCTCAATGAGCTTCTGGTGCGAGACACAGTCGAAAGCTTCTCGGTAGTCAATAAAGCAGGCGTATATATCAACATTCATTTCTCTGCATCGCTGTGTGAGAACGTTGAGAGAGAAGAGAGCCTCGCGCGTGCCCATTCCGTTCTTAAATCCAAACTGCGTCTCCCCAGCCTGTCCCTCACATCTGGCGTATATGCGAGTGTGAACGATGCGAAGAAACACCTTGAGGACGTGAGACATCAGGCTTATCATTCGGTGGTCGTCGCATTGAGAAGCGTTCGGTTTCTTTCGCAGAGCGATGAACGTCGACCTCAGCCAGTCCATTGGTATTTTCCCAGTTTCATATATTGAGTTGAACAACGATGTAAAAAGTTTTAGGCCTACATCATGTGCACTGACGAGCAATTTCAAGGTTTCCGCGTGAATATTGTCTGGTCCTACAGCCTTGTCATTTTTCTGAAGTTTTATAGCACGTCTCACTTCCTCTGCCGTGATAGCAGGGCTGGGTTCGTTGATATCATCATAGTCGCTAGGTGGTTGGTGGGGTCGTGTGTCATTGAAGAGGGCCTCAACATACCCCTTCCATCTTTTAAGCTTTTCTTCAACGCTTGTTAAAATCTTGTTGTTAGTGTCCTTCAAAATACCGTGGATCTGCCTGCGTTGTATGTTTGTGAATTCCTTCATCTTTTTGTGTAGATTAAACGAGTCGTGCTTTTTTTCTAGTATCTCCATTTCACTGCATTTTTCAGCTAGCCATCCTTCCCTTGCTTTTCTGCATTCCGATCTCACCGCCCTGTTCAGCTCCTTGTATCGGTTATTGTCTGTGGCCTTGTATTTCCTTCTCTCGTTCATAAGTTGGAGAATTTCGTCTGTCATCCACTGTTGCTTTTTAAAGGCTTCTGCATATCCAATGTCACCCTCCTGGGTTTCCAAAAGTGCTTTCTTCCAAATATTCCACCGAGGCTCTACTCCGTCGTCATTGCAAGAGTTAGTTGTTTGTAGACGCGCCTCGAGACTCTCGGCTGCTCTGGCTCGTATCTCGGGATCAAGAAGTCTTCTGACATCGACTCGCTTAGGTTTATTTGGACGTTGGACTCTATTGAAGTGGCGAAGCTGTAGACTTATTACTACGGGATTGTGGTCGCTGTTGACGTCGGCGCCAGGGTATGTTGTTGCTGATTTGACAAACTTCATTAAATGGATCTTAATGAGGATGAAATCGATCTGATTTCTCACTATGTGGTTATCACGATCTGCTGGGGATTTCCACGTATATAGACGTCTAGGATGTTGCTTGAAGTATGTGTTGGCAGCAGAGACGGTGCTCTGTACAAAATTGCACCAGACGATCCCCTCTAGTGTTGCGTGTTCCCAGACCATGATCTCAGCAGACCCCGCCATCAGCGCCCTTCCCGATTTTGGCGTTAAAGTCGCCAAGAACAATTGTCATCTCCCCTTGTTTTGTTGTTTTCATAGCATCTTCTAAAGCAGAGTAGAATTCTTCAACCGCCTCATCAGGTTTGTCCCCTGTTGGAGCGTACGCTTGAATTACGTTCATAACTCTATGAGTAGTGAGGAGTCTCAAGAGCATCACTCGATCTCCGGGTGGGATAAAATCAATTACCGATTTTTCTAGTTCAGAGGATATGAGTATAGCTACGCCGTATTGATGTTTGGGGTCGTCGCCACCAGAGTAGTAGAGAACGCCATTTTTAGTCATGTGATTCCCAGTGCCTGGCCATCGTACCTCGCTTAGCCCCAAGATCTTGACTCCCAATCTATACATTTCTGCATCTACATTGGCGAGTTTTCCTGCCATACATAGGCTACGTATATTCCACGTTGCAATTCTGGTTTGTTTTCTATATATTTGTATTCTGTTGGGTTTCATGGACGGGGGGATTCTCCGCACCCTCTCCCCACTTAAGGGGTGCCCCGAACTGAGGGCCATGTTTATATTTGTTTCAGCCATGTTGAATAAATGGAATGATAGTGTAGTGGGACTTCCGTTTCCCTTCTGCACCGCAGTGTGGAAGCCGTTGGAACTGCTACAGCGGCGCCTCCCACTTCCATTGTGACGCTGTGTGTGAAGTACTTTCACTTATAGAAGTATAAATTGTCAATCACCTTCCTCTGATCCTCCAGTTCTCTCCCATTTTCCATTCATAAGAATAACACCAAATAACAAGTAACATTTTGGTTATGTCATTATACTCCTTCAAAACTTGATCTAATGAACACTGGTTATGCACTTTACAAGATAAATCGACTTATATGCCCTTGCTTTTTATGTCGATCTATTCTGTTTAGGTACTTTAAAAATGTTTTAAGATGAATCAATAATTGATACATATATAATCAACTTAAATTCTCACCATTTTGGACATATTTTATAAATTAATTTCTGATTTTAAAATGAATTTCACGGGAGCATTTTTATAAGCGTCCTACCTGTTCCAGATTTAACAGCCAGGAGATTTTTAATATCCGAAAATCGAGCCCAGCTATCAATTTTTATCGTTTTTTCATTTTTCATAGCATTCTGTTAAAGTTAAAAATGTCTAAAATATCACGTTTTACCGCTTCCGTCCGCATCTGTCCAAAACAATTTTGACATCTAACATTTTTCATTTAATAATACAGTTTCAACCTTTTGTGCTTTTATGGTTATATCCAACTTTGTTTACAACAAAATTTCCCACACATATTAAAGTAGGATTCCTGACAATTTTTTTCCGCATAACTTTTATCTTGCGAGATGTAAATACGCGAATATTTGGTGTTTAAAAATTCATTCTCCCATTGGTTTAATTTTAATTTTGATCTCAAATTTCCAATAAAATGTATATAAATCGTCATATGGGCTTTATTCTAAATGCATCTTCTAAGCTATTCATTTACTTTTGTTATGCCCTTATCAATCAATATTTCAATTTTAACCTTATATATGTTGAATTTTTAGTGATCAATTTCTTACAAACTTTGAAAACAAATTCTATAATTAAACAAAACTTTTTAAATTGGTATTAACATTTCTATTGGTGTCCAAATTTTGCTAACAATTTATTACGTTAGCTCATTGTCTATAAATTCTAGGACTCGAACACATGGGTTAAACTTTATGTATACCCTTTTATGGAACTTTCGTAGAAAAAATTCACTAATGGAGAGATCCCGACTTTTGAATTTTCAAAAAAAATTTTGCAAAAGAGCGCGAACAAAGACCACTACAACCCATACCCGGGGTCACTTTCAATTTTATATGTTTTTTATATGTTACGAGGTTTTCCGGGAAAATGTTGTTTTCTTTCGAAAAAAATTTTATCTCAAAAAACCAAAAAAATATGATAACCAAATTTGGTAAGTAGATTCACGATATAAAAAGTAAACTATACACCAAAATTTAGATTTCTATGTTACAAGGAAAAAAAGTTATAATAACATTTTTGGTGCCGGATCATTTCTACGAAAATTTACTACCATAACGCTGCGTCCAGACTTATTTAAGTTCATTTCACCGAAAATATCTTCACTTTTTTGTGAGTCGTTAGAGGTAACTTTTCGCTCATTTTTTACACTTTAATTAGTCCACAGAGGCGGCTCAGATAATTTTTTTAAGAAACGCTGAAACGCGTCAATTTTAGTATTGAGGGGGACATGTTTTGACATAAAACTCAACTTTGTCACATCAACCCCTTAAGAGTGGTGATAACAACCCTTATATTTTAAATAGGGAAGATGGGTCGCAAGTTACATCATTTGAAAGCTCTTTCTTTTCTGAATTCAGCACACTAATTTTTTTGGAAGTTTTATTAACTCTGTTAAAAATTATTAACTGTTGAAGATGCAAAAACGCATTTCACTCATTCCGATTAGAAATGTGCTGATAGTCAATGTTTTGTTGGTTTGTAAACAAAAAATTGACTATCAGAACATTTCTTATCGGAATGAGAGAAATGCGGTTTATTATTTCAGTTTATCGGTCGGTTTGATACTTGATAGTACTCTCGAAAATTAATTTCACAATGGTGTATTCTGTAGAAGAAATAGTTGAAATAATTACTCTTTTTTTCAAAGACGATGACTATGCCAACCGTACCGCAAATTTGTTTAATGAACGACATCCGAACAGACATGTTAACAGAAAATACATTTTGGAGTTAGTTGCAAAGTTTCGACAAAGTGGTTCAGTAGCCAACAAAAAACGGGATCCTGAACGTGAATTTTTGGTTAGAAATGAGACTACTGAGATGGAAGTTTTAGGACAAATAGCTGCAGGCCCAACTTTGAGCACGAGAAAATTGGCCACTGTTTCAAACATCAAAAAAAGAACTATTCAGCGAATATTGAAGCATCATAAATTTCACCCGTATAAAATTCATCTTGTACAACAAACGAATGAAGATGTTTTGATCGGCGGCTGGAGTTTTGTGAAGTTATGACTGCACGAATAGCTGATAACGGGAACTTTCTGTTCAATATCTGTTTTTCAGACGAGTGTACGTTTTTATTAAACTCTACAGTCAATCGTCATAATTGTCGTTATTGGACAGATAATAATCCAAGACATTTTCACGAAGTCCACACTCAAGCTCCACAGAAAAAGAATGTCTGGACTGGCATTTTTGGAGACCGTTTAATCGGACCAATTTTTCTTGATGGCAATTTGTATAGCGAAACGTATTTGGAGTTACTAGAAGATATCGTTTACCCTCTACTAATTGACATTGTTGAAAAGGATGATCGCTATCAAGAAAATCAATTAGTGTTTCAACAAGATGGAGTTCCTCCGAATTTTTCACAACGTGTTAGGGAGTTTTTGAACAGAGAGTTTCCAGGACAATGGATTGGGCGTAGAGTTGCTATTGAGTGGCCCCCTAGATCAACGGATTTAACTCCTTTAGACTTCTTTCTATGGGGCCATTTAAAGAGTAGAATTTACGCAACAGAACCGGAGTCTTTGGAAGAATTACGACGACGCATTGTTGAAGAATGCCGTCTAATAACTCCACAAATGCTCCAGAGTGTCAGAGTTCGTTTTGAACAAAATTTGTACTTTTGTATGGAAGCTGGTGGTCAACAATTTGAACACTTACTTAACTAAATAAACATTTTTGAACGTTTGGTTTTGTTTTCTAGTTTTTTTTAACGAGAAATTGACTAATCAGTGCATTTCTTATCACAATGAATGAAATACGTTCTTGCAATTCCAACTGTGAATAATTTTTAAACGAGTTGATAAAACTTCCAAAAAAATTAGTGTGCTGAATTCAGAAAAGAAAGGGCTTTCAAATGATGTAACACTCGACCCATGTTCCCTATTAAAAATATAAGGGTTGTTATCACCACCCTTAAGTGGTTGATGTGACAAAGTTGAGTTTTATGTCAAAACATGTCCCCCTCAATATTAAAATTGAAGTGTTTCAGCGTTTCTTAAAAAAGAATTCTCTCGGCGCAAATCGGTCTGCTTCGTTTTCAATGCGCCACCATATGTGTGGCGGCTGGTGGCTAGGATTTTTGGGTGTGCTGCATGAAAAATGTAAGGATAAATAAAATGCTGATTTGAGAAAACTGATAATTTTATGGCACAATAATGACACACATTGATTTTCACGGACAATAAAACAGTTTTTATTTTTTTACTCAAAAATGGCGCATTGCAGGAAAACAACTCAAGAGAACTCTTATGTTCCCAATAAAACGAGGGCAATCAAAAAATTTTTTTGGTTGTGAAAAATCATTGGCATGCGATTTTTTTATTCGAAATTATCGAAGTCAGTGCCCGTACGCACGTCACTGTTAAAGCTGAAAATTATGTTTCTATTGAAAAAAGCCATATTTATTAGCTGTCTCTCCGTATTAAATATCACTGAAATATCTCAAGCGGCTTCGAAAATTTATTACCATGTTTTCCTTAAAACTTCAACACCCCGTATTTGCCTAACAAAACATTTTTGGATCATAGATTATAAAGCCAACTATTATTAATTTTAATGTATATTCACACCCTTAAATATTGGCATATCATTAAGGAGCACCCTGTATAGCTACGTTAAATTGTCTTACTAATTGTTCCTGGTAACTAAGTTTACAAAACTTGTTCTTCATCATCATCAAGAAGTACATCGCCGCCAACTACAAGGTGGACGCCGATAAGCTGGCGCCGTTATATATATATATATATATATATATATATATATATATATATATATATATATATATATATATATATATATATATATATATATATATATGTATGTATGTATGTATGTATGTATGTATGTATGTATGTATGTATGTATGTATGTATGTATGTATGTATGTATGTATGTATGTATGTATGTTGTATGTATGTATATATCGATTTTCAACACAGTTACCACGGCAATAACTAGCAATCCTACCCCGACATATATCAACCCACCCCCTTAAACCGTCTGATATTTGGGCACGGTGCTTTAATTGCAACGGAGCAAGTACCGGCGGCTTGGGAGCATTTAATTTTTTGTGGCAGTTTCCAGAATCAACAAAGAGAGATGCTTTTTATGAGTATGCTCACCGAAAATATTTGTTTCCCGTTAAATGCTGCCTTCTTTATATATCTGACTCAGAAATAAAAGAATTTTGTTCGCAACAATCAAATTTATTAAAAATGCAAAACTGTTCAATCACTTGTAAAATTAGTTTCTGTTCTTAATAACCTATGTTTCGATCACTGATAGATTATATAGTTTAGGAAAACGCCTACTGTATTTCCAAGTGTGATTACCTATGTTTCCCGTGGTCTGTGTGTGTTGTCTTTAAGTCGTCATAATAGACCCTATGACGTGAAGTGTCCCCGTTGTTATCCTTACGCTAATAGTATGTTATTCTAGGTATAAAATGGTTATTTTATTTTATTTTCAATGGTCGTTTTCGTTTTGCAGCATATTATGATATACCGTTTAATAAGTGCTAATTTACATACAAACTTTTTAGTCCGGAGGGTAACAGCGTTCATTTACATGTGCGGCGCTATAATTTGACCGATAATTACTAGTGTCCCCAGGTTGTTTTAGAATCTAAAGCTAAACAACGACCGTGGCCTAAAACTAAACAAGGACCGTGGCTATATGAACTGGGTTATCAGTACAAGCCAACAATAATTAAATTTAAAACAAAAGAGGCTTGTATTAGAAATAAATAAAAAGTTTCGATACAGAAAAAATTAAGACACTTATAACACTTACCTCTGTCAAAGTCTCCTTTAGATCAATCGTGGTCTCAATTTTGAACTTTGGTAAAGCAAGAGACACCTCCATTTTGCTTAAGCCATCAAGAACCTTGTTTAAATCTGACGTAGCAAGTTTAGCTTCTAAATCTTTAATTCCGTTTTTCTCATATGGAAGAATAACAAACATACTGACTTTTTCGTTAGTGTATGGCATCTCCAACACCTTAGCTTTAAGATCATCATCATATTTTATTTTATAATCCCCGGTTCTGTGCATCATTTGGCAATCAATCTGCTTGTTTTCATCTACGAAAAAGGGTTCAGTTCTGGTATACTCCTTATCAAACTTATCAGCCCAACTGCCTTTAAAATATATAGCATTCACTAATACCAGACGCGTATCACTATCAAAATCGCCATCTTCAAACAATTTCAGAATCTTTTCTTTGGTTTTGGTTTTTACCCAGGAATTTACTATTTCAGCTGCTTCGGCATTATTACTGAAATTTATTGATTGTACTTCAGAAAGGAACTTTTTCGTTACCACATTTTCAAAACTGGATTTCAGATTATATCCTTGTGCGATGTATGCTTTGTTTGCTATGTGCAGAGTTACATTTTGTACACTATTTAAACTGTTCATTATATTGTTGTATCCCTCAGCAGCCAAAGATTTATTGGAAACATGTAATGTTTTAGCAAATAGATCCACAGTTTTGCCAGCAGTTCCTTGGTAGGCCATAGAAAGTACAGCGTGAACACTTATTGGAGAGAAGAATATATTTTCTTCTGTCGATTTGTTCGACAAGGCATTGTACAATTCTATCGTAAACTTGGTGTTAGCACTGGCAACTTGTATATCGGATGTTGGTGCCATTGTGAGCGAAACACGGGCAAAGGTGAAAAAGAGAAACCAGGGAAAAATCTGTAACAAAAATTAAATGACTTTGTTAGATACATATTTGGATTGTTATTTTTTTAAATTTAAAAATTCAATTATATTTATATAATTATTTATAAAATAAATAACTCAATTTACTTTTCTAGCCATTTATATCAATACCATTTCATTCTCCCTATTATACTGTTACGTTCGTCGGGGTCATCTATTTGTTGACTAGCAAAACACAGCTTTTCAAACTACTAACTCACTATTTTCCGACAATAATCAGACCAATTAAAATATTTACCTATAAAAAATGTGTATAGCACTATAGTTGACTTTTCGCCTTCTATTAACGCTTGTTCCGTGCAAAAAAGGTAAAGGTAAGATGCTTACTGGCAATTAGGCCATTGCTGACCCTTTTTGCTCATCTAAACTAACCTACCCTCCACCTTGAGCTCGATCTCAACGACGACAGTGATTTTTGAAAAATCATCCGCCACCGGTGAGGATCGAACCGTCGACCCCCGAGTCCGTATTGGAAAGTCTGAATCGACTTTCCCGCACGGCCACGGAGGCGCTCTTGTTCCGTGCAATCACTGATCTATTTCCTGGCTGACTGCTCCATCTGCGGCTCGTTGAAGTGTACCGTTTATAGTAGTTCTAGATCCTTCTACTTTCTTCCATCTGTTGTTTCTAGTTCCCACTCGAATGTAATTCTAGTGTGTTCGTTGCCACCAACACACTCTACAAGCTGCTTGTGACGATATGGGTAATATGCTTCATAGGGTTCACAAACTTATAACACTGTCCCCTTCTTACATTCGACCGTCCCGGTCAAATACTGACATTCCTTGGTATGGCGTAAGTCTTTGCATATGGACCTTGCTCTTTGGGCGATACACAACGTCATTGATCCGCTCGATCACCTTGTACGGACAACTTCATGATTTCTGTAGTTTCGATGTTTATTCAATTTGCAAAGAAAAGTTAAATGCAAGGCTAACCTTTTATTTTACTGGTTTTATTACTCGTAACATTATTTTAATAGTGGAGCAAACCGAACCTCTATATCGTTTTTCAAACTTGAGTTCTGATAAAACACATAAAAACTATTGTTTTTTTTTAATTTCCAAGCAAAACTCAACAGTTTTTTTGCAAGATATAATATTAATATACTACTAAAAATATTACAAATTTACAAACATTAAACAACTATTTTCAATTTTTCCTGTCTAATGAACTTGTCCAAGCAAAAGCATACATATAGTCTAAAACTGATGACCTCGGATATGAGTTCCAAAAACTATAATTTGTGGTCATTTGAAGAAATGTTTTACGCATTAGAAAGTCATTACCTCTTTAAAAGTGACATCTTCTTTCTTAAAATTTGCTAAAAAGTATTGTTTTTAAATGCAATTAAACGTCAACCTCTCTTTTCCCCTCATAAAATTACTTGCCTACCTAAAAATAAGAAAATTCGGTTGATGTTGCTTAAACACAACTTTCACCAACAACAGATAATTCAAATTAGATGTGGCAACTCTGGCAAATAAAAGTTTGCTTGATTTAACACTGACCTCCAACAAAACAATAATAGTTATGTAACATGATCTGGGATGAAACACCGTTGCCAGTATTACTGCTAGCGCTGACAAGTTATATTAAATAGTTTTGGCAAACTAGGCAGTAAAATTTTTTGAAAAATATAAAACCCCCTTTATAGGTACGTTCAGAACACAATCATTATTTACAAGCAATAGCTTGCTTTAACTGGTAATCTTCTGATATTGGTAGAATTTAACATTATTTTATATTACCAATACCTACGTTCTCTGATAAATGGTAAATTTGCAGTTTAGTCCACGGAGGGTTTTTGGAAAAGAAATTTGGGAAACATGTTTAGAACCCCCTCTGGATGCACAAACCACAACACAAATCTCTTGCAAACAACCCCCAGGGCCAGGAGTGTATAGGGGTGCTGTGCGGCGAAGAATAAAATGTCTGGACGCAGCAAGTGCGTTATCGTAGTGAATTTTCATAGAAAAGATCTGGCATCAAATGTTTTTTATAACTTTTTTTGTAACATAAATATACATTTTCGTATATAGTTTACTTTTAATATCGTAAAGTTACGTAGCAAATTTGGTTACCATAGCTTTTCTATTCTTTGATTTAAAAATTTATTCCCAAAGAAAACCCAAAATTTTTCCGGAAACCCTGGTTAGATTTTCATGGCTAACGAACTTATCGAAGCCATTTACAAGTAGAAGGTACACGCTAAATTTTATCAAAATTGGACTATTCTTTTTTTAGTTATCGGTGTGCTACATATATATATATATATATATATATATATATATATATATATATATATATATATATATATATATATATATACCATGTACTAGTACCATGCACTATTGTTATTTCAAATGGAACACCCTATATATTATTGCAGTTTTAGATTCCGCATCGAATTCCAGAGTAAATTTTATAAAGGTGCCATATGTCAAAAATGTGACGTATCCAAGTTATTTCCATTTTTTCGAAAATTTTAAAAATGTACTACCATGTTTCATAAGACATATCTCCGCTATTAGACAAAATCGGTGATTCTACCTCAGTGACAGCTGGAAAAGTTTAGTTTTAAGGTAGCGGTGGATAATATCTTCAAGAACCTATACAGAGCGTTCTATACTAAGCGTCCAACTTGAGCAATTTCTTTAATTCATAACTTGATAATTTTAAATAGAACAACCTAAATTTTTTACTTGACCTTATTGCTCACTTAAATCTCTTTGAAAATTGTTAACACTTCCCTATACATATCTCTTACCATTTCTGAGATATGTCGATTTTTCTGTTACATTTTTGTGCAGACATCAGATATCTGGTCATACTTAGTTGCCTATGACTG
This sequence comes from Tillus elongatus, assembly GCA_964006375.1. Lineage (NCBI taxonomy): Eukaryota > Metazoa > Arthropoda > Insecta > Coleoptera > Cleridae > Tillus > Tillus elongatus. The sequence continues at coordinate 77,929,122 of OZ023265.1, read as the reverse complement.
AAGATGTCAAAAACGGGGTAAAATTCAACTGACACTTCCTATAGTCGGGTTCCAAAATAAACGATGTGACTTATGTCTAAAATCGCTCAAAATTCTGAAATATCGTTGTGTATAATTGCAATAAGTTTGCCGCTACATATCGGCAGAAGAAGTTTGCGCATAGTAGAAATAATGATATGGACTATTTAACACTCAACAAGGTAAAAGTGTTTATACCGAGCTGCAACGGTAAATTACGAACAATGACTATGAAGTGGTGGCGAAGATATCTGCCCTTAACATGTACGTAACTTCGATGACAGAGGAGAAAATATAGAATCGATTTTAATTCCCATCACATAGGCGTAGATATTCTACGCTCTTCTGTTTATAAAAATTAGTCCATTTAAATTGAAACACTTTAAACACTTGAATGGGACTGCAGTGTAGCTACAGTCAACATCTATCGGCTTTATTATTTTATAAAACCTACATCTGGGGTTGTATTGTATTTCCACGAAACTGCTAGGTTCGGTTGTGAATGGTGTCAACATTCTCAGAATTTGAACTGCTCTATAATGGAGCGGGAGGTATAGTATTTTCGCGTGTTAGGATTAAAGAGGTTGTACAGTATAGCGTTCTATTTTAATTGATAGTAGTTATAAGTGGTGTATGTGAATATTTGAATATATATTGGACTTTCGATTAGACAGCAGTGGTAGTGTTTGAAGAATTATCTTTTAAAACTTAATAGAGAATATTATATCCCTATAAAAATAAATGTCTCCGCCTATGGAATCCCTTTTATAGCTCGGTTCGGTAGGGATGCGTCACTTCTTATATCTTGGAACCAGACTTTCATTGTATAGTTTTTTCTGTTACATTATGTTAAACCTATCTCACTTATCTAAAATCCTCACTTTTTAGTGAATTTTCTTTAAAAAAATTCACTAAAGAAATCCCGACTTTTGAATTTTAAAAAAATTTTTAATGGTATATAACTTTTGTCGAATTTTCGTAAAAAAATCAATAAAGCTCAATATATCCGTTATTCTACAAGATATGAAGAAAAATTGGATATATTAATTATAGGGTGTCTTGAGCTACATTTTAAAAAAATATTTATACAATCACAGAGTTCCCCATAAGTCGTTGGTGATACAAATATTTTTTTTTAGTCGAAAACGCCTTATGTTTTTGCATTTTCCATCGAAATATAATGCATGTTTGTAAGTAAAGAAATTCTGGACGCAGCAAGTGCGTTATGGTAGCGAATTTTGATTGAAGGCTTCATATTTAAAATGCTCAATTTGCTATTAACCTATAAGGTTGACCAAGAAACAGATTTTTTCGGTAACACTTTAAGTTTACTTTCGGAAATTTTTGTACGTTTTCAAACAATAAAGTTATTTTGATTAAACATGGCACATTGTTTTTACTATATATGTTATACTGGTAATCAAATTTAATGCCTGCTTCCTGAAAAAAAACACATATTTGCTATTAAAAACATTTTTATGAAAATTCACTACCATAACGCTCTTGCTGCGTCCAGAAATTTTTTAAATCTGGCTTTGTCGTATACATTAAATTCAACAAATTTTGCTGTGGTTGTAAAATAAATAGGCATTAGTAAAAAAAAACACGAACAAGAACATTAATTTTATAAACTTTTAACAAAAACAATAAATAGCAAACGGAAAAATAAATCATAGGTAGGTAGAAGCTTATAGGAAATTTTCAACGTCTCTCCCGTTCCTGTGGAGACATTTCAAAATTCTCGAATTTACTTCGAGTGAAGTTGCTTTCCTTATTTCGTGTAGATCTAGTCCTTGAAAGGCCTAGACGATCCGTTGAATAAGTTCATCGAGTGTCCTCACTGGAGTAGCGTAGACAAAAATCACACGGTGTTAGATCTGGTTATCTTGGTGGCCATCTGCAGGGACCGTTGCGGCCTATCCGTCGGTCTTCGAACATCCTATTTAGTTCCTGATATACTTCGCTCGAGCAATGAGAGGGAGCCCCGTCTAGTTGATACCAGCAACTAAACAATGTACTGACTGGCATTTTCAATAAAATCTTTTACTGTGTTTCTAAGAATCTCCAACAAATACCTCTGAGAATTTAAGTTTCCGTCATAAATGTAATAATACATAACATTGTCACAAATCAAGGAGAAAACATTGAAACTGAATCTGTTTTGGAAATTTCGATGTCTCGTTAAATGCGGGTTCTCTCTAGCCCAATAATGCTCGTTCTTGCGATTGACAATACCCTCTCTATCAGACCTAGACTCGTCTGTCCATATTTAAAAAAAAATGAAGGATCTTCTTGAATCTTTATTAATAAATCTTCACAGAGGTTTATCCTTTGTGGGTAGTCACTAGGGTGGAGCTCTTGTACGAGCTGAAGTAAATTCTGCATATTGTGCTTCCTCAATATTCTGTGTATTTCCCAGATAGATAAACCCAGATCATGAGACCCACTTCTTAACGAACTTTGTGGATATGCTTCAAAATATGCAAGAACTATAATTTCATTCATTTCATTGTCTTCAATTTTTAAACGTTTAACAACGCCTCGTGTCGAAATTATTCCATGTCTTGACTACTTACTTTTAATTCTGCTGAATTTTGTTCTATTCACTGGAGCCAAATGAGGGAATCGGTTGTTAAATGTTCGAACTGTTCTCTCAACTATTATGTTACATTCACCATGTATTGAAAACAAATTGAAAACATCATCTGCAGAATAACGAAAATAAAAAGTATTGTTATCCATATTATGTAAGTAAAAAAATATAGGGTGTTCTATTTTAAATTATCAAGTTATGAATCATAGAAATTGCTCAAGTTGGACGCTTAGTATGGAACGATATGTATAAGTTCTTGAAGATATTATCCACCGCTTCCAATTTTCAAAGAGATTTAAATGGCCAATAAAATGAGATAAAAAAATATACAGTGTTCTATTTGAAATATTTAAGTTATGAATGAAAGAAGTTGTTCAAGTTAGACGCTTAGTATAGGACGCTATGTATAAGTTCTTGACGATATTAGCCACCGCTTCCTTAGAAGTAAACTTTTCAGCCTAGTCACTGAGATAGAATCTCCGATCTTGTCTAATAGCGGAGATATGTCGTATCAAACATCGTAGTGACATTTTTAAAAGTTTCGAAAAAATGGAACTAACTTGAAAACGTGACATTTTTGACATATGGTGCCTTTATAATATTTATTCTGGAATTCGATGCGGAATCTAAAACTGCAATAATATATAGGGTGTTCCATTTAAAATAACGATAGTACATGGTACTTCCGGTATAACCGGAATATATATATATATATATATATATATATATATATATATATATATATATATATATATATATATAAAACATATACAAAGTGAAACTGACCCCGGATAAGGGTTCTAGGGGACCTAGTTCGCGCTCAATAGAAGACATTTTTTCTAAGAAAATTCACTAAAAGAAAACATGAGCGGAAAATACAAAAAGAAAGCTTAGTCAGACCCCGAAAAGCTGCCTATTTCAAATTTTGAAGCCATACCTCCCTTAAACCCTGTGTACCCTGCACAGCACACAATTCTCCCCAGAACCCGTAGCTGTCATGTGGGTTTTCCCAAACAAAAAAATTCGGTAAATTTGCAAATTACCTCCCGAACGCTTTTCAATATTTTTTTTTCAGAAACATGCCGTATCCCCCTTAAACTAAGCCTACCCCGCACAGCATCCCCATTCGTCGCAGGTCAAGCAACTTTTTCGAGGGCTGCTCTCAGAAAATTTGCCTTGCGGTTTATGCAACAATGGTGGTTGTATGCATGCGAGAGTGGGAAGGAAAATCCCCCCGTTCATCGCATGTTGGGGGTGGTGGTGGGAGGGTGTTGCTGCTTCGTCGTGTGCATTTTCCTTCCCCTCTTGCGTGCCCACAACCACCATCGCTGCATAAATCACAAGAAAAATATATCGTTCATACCCTCCAAGGCAGTTACGGCAACCGGGGCAGTAGGGGTACTGTGCGGGGTAGGCAGGGTTTAAGGGGGATATGGCTTCAAGATGTGAAAAAGACAGCTTTCAAGCCGTTTTCTTCGCATCTTCGGCTCATATTTCCTTTTTATTACCTACCCCACCCAGCACCCCTATTCACTTTTGCTCCCGTACCTTCTTTGGGGGGTGTAAATAAGAAAGTTTCCTTGTGGTTTGTGCATCCAGGGGGGGGGGTGTGTTCCAGGCATGTTTCTGAAAAAAAATTTGAAAAGCGTTAGGGGGCAATCTGCAAATTTACCTTTTTTTAGTGAATTTTTATTTTAAAAAATTCACCATAGAGAGGTATCGATGGTGAGACTTTGCAAATATTTTTTCAAATGAGCGTGAACTAGGACCCCTAGAACCCATATCCGGGGTCAGTTTCAATTTATATATGTTTATATATATATATATATATATATATATATATATATATATATATATATATATATATATATATATATATATATATATATATATATATGGTTGGCGGCGGTGGTGGAGGTATTTATGACCTTGGAAGAGTAATTCCATCAGCCACAGAGTTTTGCTATTTTATATGATATACAAATATATACAAATACCAACAGATTATTTTGTATTAATTATCTATAAAACAGAATTATGTTACCTATATACAAATATACAATATTTAAACTTATTTATAAATATTATTATTTTTGCTTTCTTTTTTCTTTATTATTTTTTTCTTTTCTTTTTTTATTTTCTTGTTTTAAATTTTTATTTTTTGTTTTTTGTTTTTTTTTGTTTTTTTTTTGTTTTTTTTTAAATCATGTATATGGGATAGACAGGGACACTTTTGCGTCCAGGGGCCCTTCAGGACGACTTCAGACAAACTGACTGGACCACGGGTAACAACAAAAGGGTTACAAAGGTGCAGAGACAGAGGATTACCTAAAAACTAATAATTACAAATTGCTGTTACATTACTGCTATATTTACATATTATTTCCTATATTTATACAAACCTACCAAGTAGTTTTCAGTTGAATATTTACATGTGGGTTACATTGAATACAATAAAGAAAAAATTATATATATATATATATATATATATATATATATATATATATATATATATATATATAAGAACCTCGGTGGTTCAGGGGTAAGAACCTGTGCCTCTGAACCGAAGGGTACTGGGTTCGATCCCAGGGTACTCCTTTCACTTTTTCAGTACAACTGTAACATTACCATTAACCGAGGTTCTGGCATTGTATTTGAGCAAGTTGAATGCCTGCACGTTGCGCCCTTCGGAGGGGGCGTAAAGCCGTCGGTCCCGTGTCCATACGATGTTGAGCAAGTTAAAGATCCCTACCCTCCTTACAGAAAGGCAGGGGTTCGGCAAAATTTCCAGCATAGTGAGGTGAAACTGCTCCCTGGCGTCGGTGATTGGCCATAGTAGCGGAAATAGGCCGACGTTAATATATATATATATATATATATATATATATATATATATATATATATATATATATATATATATATATATATATATATATATATATATATATATATATATATATATATATATATATATATATATATATATGTATGTATGTATGGATCCGCACAATAACTAAAAAAGTTATAAACCGATTTTGATGAAACCTGGCAGGTACCTTTATTTTATTAATGGCTTAGATGAGTTCGTTTGCCAGGAAAATCGGACAAGGTCTTCCGGGAAAATTTTGAGTTTTCTTTCGAAAAAAATTTTTTCTCTGAAAATTACAAAGCACTTTTGATGAAATTTGGTAAATATGTTGCCTTGTGAAAGGCCTTACTACGTACCAAAATTGAACTTTCTAAGATTATAGAAAATTGAGTTATTCAAATTTGAAGCATTTAATGAAAATTCGCTATCATAACGCACTTGCTGCGCCCCGAACTTTCTTGTTTGTGCATTGCGGGTGGTTGTAGGCATGCAGGAGGGGAAGTAAAACCCCACGACGAAGTGCCCTGAGGAGTGGAGCAAAGACAAGAAAGCAAATAGTAAAAATAGTGTCAGCAGGCATGTAAGAAGCCAAACTTTGTCTGTCAGCAGTCCATTAATCTAAAACCGTCCGTGGACTAAATTGGAAATTCACCTCACCTGGTAATTATCATTTTATTTAAAAAGTCCTTTGACTTATAGCTGACTTAAAACATGAAGTACTCGAGGCTTTTTTATAGAGCAACTGAAAAGTAGCTAACTAGCATAATATTTATATATTTGAAAAACATGTCGATGATTCATACTAAATTCCACTGAATGTATTTCTTATTAAAACTAGACTGAACATCTGACAACTTGGCAACACCACGACTTGATTGGAAGTATTCTATTCTATTACGACATATTGCATACCGGCAACCGGCAGCCCGCATTTCGTTGGCTTACGTCATCTTTCAAAAATTAGGTAAACAAAACAGTTATTCCTGTGACCCCAACCCATTTAAAAATAACAATAGTGCACTAATAATTATCATTATGCAGTAAATACTTTTAAAATTCAATAAAAATGTATATCAAGCTAATTATACATTTCTATAATCATCACTTATTATAAAGCTGTGAAAGGTTATTTCATAGAGTAGATAAAAGTAAAGAAGCCTACATACATGGGTTTTTCCTTAGAACTTCTATATATCTTCTTGTCAATTCCTGCTGGTTAGGCTAGACACCAGTAAACATTTATAATGCACCTAATGAACTGTCATGAAACATGAAAACCAAATGTATTCGCGAATGTAACTTGACGGCGACCACTCTAAGATTGTTGAAGGAATGAGAAATAAACACAAATCGATTGTCGATAACGTCAGTCAGACTGGCGCCCCTTAAAAAGGATGGTGACTACGCCACACGCCACCAAAAACAATGAGTAACGTATGACCTTGCTCATTAAATTCCAGTGTTGCTTCTAGGTCAGTCTGATTCAGCCGGAGCTTACCAAATTAATTTGTTTACATTCAGTGATTCAGTAGATAATATACGTCTGTGAAGGTGTGAATAATTAAATCGTTGGCTTACTTGCTATTGGTAAGTACTAAATAGCTATTAGTAATTGATAATCGAAGATACACAGCAGTAGGTATATAATATAATAGACACAACGTAATATGTAAAAAATGGAAATATACTAACACAAACATTTATAGACATTCTAACCACACTTAACTTTAACTGGTTGGAGTTTAGTTTATACGTATTTTAAAATGAGTTTGTGTAAACTCTTCTTGTGTTCACTGTCTATTAGACCCAATAAAATAATCATTTAGTGATAAGTACACACTAAAAGGCCAAGATGACGTCCCATGGTCAAAATTTAAAATATGCATAATTTAATAAATAACAAGTGATCAGTGGTGTTAACAACATAATAGTGCAAAACTGGTGTTTGTGTTATTCGTTTCTCTATGACGGACAACCTTATATCGTGAGTATGCAAACTTTGCGATAGATGGCGGGCATAGTAGGTGGATTTTACAGTGTTTAATTTTTTGATAAATGTTTGTTAAAAGTTATAAATAATGGTTTTAACCATTCACTAATCATAACTTACTAATACCAACTCTATTTGAGTCCTGTAAGTTGGAAATATAACTTTAGGCAGTAGCAACTGTTAGTATGACGTCAAAATGAAAGGCATGAAATGAGAATGTAATTAAACAAGTCGTGTTTTCTTACAGTTCGAAATATTTCATACAAATTTAAAATTATTAAAGAATAAATAAAATGAAAGTATATAAGACAAATATATAAACAACCCAAATTTCACTACGTAAAATTTTGATAAAACCAAAATATTCATTTCTCATGCTAATTTTATGTGCGAATGGTAACCATACCGCAGCCAATGCAATCTGGCGACAGACTGACATACACATGCTAATTTTACAATGTATTTAGTTGGCCTGACAACTGTACAACCGCAGAATAGATGCAAATACTTTAGAAGATAATACCAATGCTGGCTGCATTTTTGCACATCCTAATCGGTTCAGTTATTGACTTAAAAATTTGATTGATTGTAAATTGCACTGCTACTCTAGCTAAGCAGAACTCTTCCTTCCTGACATGTCCTGGCCATCAGTTTGCCTAATTTGGGGAAAGAAACCATGAGGTAATTAACCCTGGCATACATCAAGGTCATGTGAGCATAATATGTACGTTACCTCATGGCTTTCCTTCCCCCAGCGGTTTAATTCATCAAACTGATGGCCAGGGCATGTCTGCTTAGCTAATGCGGCAGTGCAATTTACAACCAACAAAATGTTGAAGGCAATAACGGAACTCATGCGAAAATGCATGCCGACTGAGTGTTCTATGCTTTCTCTCTCTCTCTCTCTCTCTCTCTCTCTCTCTCTCTCTCTCGCTGTCTCGCTCTCAGTCTGGGTACTGTCAAACCATAGATAAAGTAAGACAGATATCTATCTCCCATATAGTAAACACTGGATGGTGTTTCTTTTAGTTTGGTCCTTGGGTGGGGAGAGCCACAAGCGTAGACAAAGATTATATATCAATTGCTGAGTTCACCAGGTGCCAACTTTTGAATTTTGTGTCAAAGTATACGTTCACTAGTGTATATGTGTTTTTGGTGTAACTCAACTGTTGCCGATTTGTCAAAGCGGAATGACAGGGAAACGTCACAAGATAGTGCTTGACGTCAACAGTTCGTTGATTAGTCTCCAATCTCTGAAATGTACCCGTAGTCAGGTAGTCAGCAGATGAGCGCTTAAACTCAGCTGTCGTTGCCTGGTGAACTTTGAGATTGTCTAATTCCAGCTTGCGCAGGATTATTCAAAATAATTTAAATGTTAAAATTCAGTTTCCATATTTATTTTCTAAACATAATCAACCTATGCTTGTGAAGCCAGTCATATAATTATTAATAGGTTAAAGTGTTCAGAAGATGGAAATTAATAAATAATTTTTATCCAGCTATGTTAAAAGTTTGATATAAACTTTATTTACAAAAAGCTTATTGTTATCAGTTAATAAATGTTAAATTGATAATTGTGCCGCTGAATATATTTATCTCAGTAAACTCTAAAGTGAAAATAACAGAGATTAGATACAATAACATTCTATTAAAACAGTAATCAACAAGGTATAATAAAACATGTTTTTATAAACCATATACATTACTAACTGCATCTTAGTGTCTGTAGACCTGTAACATTCAAAAAATTATGACCAAATAAGTCGGGACGCAGCAAATGCATTGTTATTAGCGAGAAAGTTTTGTAATAAATACCGCTACTTACTCCTAAATATATGATTAGACCTGCTGTTTAAACTTATTCATGTTGACTTTAAATAGGTAGCTGATTTTGATTAATAATTGACTCCAAAGCTTCCCAATTTTGTCTATCAATTCAGCATGAAGAGTCACTCAATTAAATCGTGTGACAGTCTGTAGGTTAGGTATAATGACAACGACTAATTTATTTATTATATCCATTTTGGTTCATTTTGTTTAACTTAATACCACAAAGTAATGTCCTTTTCTATGAACGAATATCATTCACAACATCTTCCAAATTCTGATAAACATAATTCGGGAGAAACTTGACTGTTGATGATTAATTTAGAAAATTCGAAAGTCGTTACCTCTCTAAAAGCTATATCCGGGGTCAATTTCAATTTTTAATGTTTATATATATATATATATATATATATATATATATATATATATATATATATATATATATATATATATATATATATATATATATATAAATATATATATATATATATATATATATATATATATATATATATATATATATATATATATATGTATGTATGTATGTATGTATGTATGTATTCCGCCGATAACTCGAAAAATAATAGACCAATTTTGATAAAATTTAGCATGTACCTTCCTTTTGTAAGTAGATTCGATAAATTCGTTAGCCAGGAAAATTTAAAGAGGTTTTCCGAGAAATTTTTGGGTTTTCTTTCGGAAAAATTTTTGATCTCAAAAAATAGAAAAGCTCTCATAACAAAATTTGGCACGTAAGTTTACAATATTAAAAGGAAATTATATACCAAAATTTATATTTCTATGTTAAAAGAAAAAAAGTTATAAGAAAATTTGGTGCCAAATCATTTCTATGAAAATTCACTATCATTACGCACTTGCTGCGTCCAGACTTTTTATTCATTACATTGTGTCAGTGTCCATGAACAAACTTAAATAATTGCGCAAAATTTGCAAAAACACATAAGCAAAAGAAAATTATATTCTTTGGTAGATAATATCACAGAAATTAAAACCATTTTAGGGGCATATGAACAATAAAATAAATACAATATCTTTAAAAATATCACAGAAATCAAATATATATTCTTAAAAAAAAATAATGAAATAAAAATTTTCAAATTGAACTGAACGCTGCTAAAACTTGTAGAACTTAACAAATCATCAACAAACAAATATCAGTTTTGATTGTCAAACACCTTCCTTACTGTAGCACTTTTTTATTTTCAAAATATTTATTCAACTAAATTTGCAATAAAAGTTCAATTTTATGACTTGCATTGTTTTTACTTGGTTAAATCGTTTCATACTGGAAACAGTTGTAGAGTTCTCTGGTTTAACAAATGCTTGTTTTCTTATCTGCAACCAATTTCGCTTCTTACAGCATCGAGAGTGCCTTTTTGGAAAGCTTTTTTGATTCTCTATTTAAAGCTGTAATGTTAAAATCTACCGGTCTACCATAAACGGTTTTGCCGTGCTTGCATGACTTTGCGTGTTCGGGTTCGCAATGTGTCAGGCGTGCAGGGCGCAGGGGAAAACCTAGTTTCTAGACTCATAATGAAAAATATACTATTGTTTGAATAGAATGTATTTTATGCTTACCGAGTTATTTATACAAGTATATTGTGAAGTGCGACTAATAATTGTGATATTCCGTGAAGCGTATAGATAATCACTAGATAACTGCAGAGTCGCTTACCAAAATTGGTGGGCGAAGGCCATAAATGATATTGTTTATCGTGTACTGCCAGGAAGATAACGAGAACTAAAATCCATGGCATTTACTGAGACACGAGAATTTATTTTTAAATATTTTTATAGTTCCATCAATTACGTTCAGTGATTTTATAGTGCAGTCGTGTTTAAAATATAAGTATGTATTAAAATTAGATGTGTCAATATTTAATTTTTACATTATAATTTTGTAATACTTTTTTGTAATACACCCAAAGATAATATCCTTTACATATGTATAAAAGTCTGGACACAGCAAGTGCGTTATGGTAGTGAATTTTCATTAAAATGTTTTTAATACCAAATGCGAGCAACCATCAATCTGATTACCCGTATGGCCTATGTAGTAGAAACAATGTACTATATTTTATCAAAATTACTTATTGTTTGAAAATGTACAAACATTTTCCGAAAAGAAACTTAAATGTTTGTTTCCTAGCCAACAAACCTTACGTTACCTTACGCTTTGTTGCGCGAAATATAGACCATTAGTCGTGAACCACAATAGACCTTATGGTCGCGGTGGAGGGACCGGTATGGCCCACACATTCAAACGCTAACTTTCATAAAAAATCTTTTTAATAGAAAATATAATGTGTTTTTTTTTAAGAAATCAGGCATCAAATTTGGTTAGCAGTATAACCTATATAGTAAAAACAATGTGCCATGTTTCATCAAAATAACTTTATTGTTTGAAAATGTACAAAAATTTCCGAAAGTAAACTTAAAGTGTTCCCGAAAAACTCGTTTCTTGGTCAACCTTATAGGTTAATAGCAAATCGAGCTACTCAAATTTGAAGCAATCAATAAAAATTCGCTACCATAAGGCACTTGCTGCGTCCCGAATTTCTTTTCTTACAAACATGCATTATATTTCGATGGAAAATGCAAAAATGCAATAACATAAGGCGTGTCAGACTAAAAATAAAAATAAAATTTGTATCACCAACGACTTATGGGCCATCCTGTGATTGTAAAAATATTTTTTAAGATGTACCTCAAGACACCCTATACTTAATGTATACAATTTTATTTTCATATCTTGTATAATAACGGATATATTGAGCTTTATTGATTTTTTACGAACATTCGAAAAAATTATATACCATTAAACGATGAACTATATAGCTAAGACTACTGATAAAGCATCAGAGAAAGGGTCTATTTGAAATGAATTTTCTGGAAATATGTTAGTAAAATGAAGGACAATGACGGTTGAAGCTAAGACTTCAGGGTTTGTAAAACATTCTTCTTAAGAAATTTTCTGTGCCTAAATGTTGTCACTTTTGTCGTTTTAAATCGCGACTTTGCCGTTTTGAGGAGAAGCCCAATTTTTTTTTTAAATGCCTATAATTTTTTTGTTTTTTAACCTATAGAGCTAAATTTTCCTACGTGATTTACCTATAATGATATAAACCTGCGTACCAAATATGGTTGCCCTTCCTTTGTTATTTCTGGAGTTTTTTTTTTCGAAAGAAAACACAAAATTTTCCGGGAAAACCTGGGCATATTTCTGGATAACGAACTTATCCAAGCCACTTATAAAAGGAAGGTATTCACCAAATTTAATTAAAATCGGCCTATTATTTTTTGAGTTATCCATGTGATACTCTAAGGCCTCAATCTGCCTACTCCTTAGAGTGATGGACAAAGGTGGGTAAAGGAAATATGTAAGGACACTCTAAGGCCTCAATCTGCCTACTCCTTAAGAGTGGTGGAAAAGGGTGAGTAAAGGAAATATGTAAGGACACTCTAAGGCCTCAATCTGCCTACTCCTTAGAATGGTGGACAAAGGTGGGTAAAGGAAATGTGTAAGGACACTCTAAAGCCTCAATCTGCCTACTCCTTAGAGTTGGGGACAAAGGTAGGTAAGGGAAATATGTAAGGACACTATAAGGCCTCAATCTGCCTACTCCTTAGAGTGGTGGACAAAGGTAGGTAAAGGAAATATGTAAGGACACTTTAAGGCCTCAATCTGCCTACTCCTTAGAGCGGTGGACAAAGGTGGGTTGGGTTGTTGTAGCTCGATTACGGGGCCTCAATCTGCCTACTTCCCAAATCTCACCGGAGATCATCTGTGAGGTCTCAGTGTGTTCAACCCTAGGCCTCAGAGAGATCTGGCAGTTCGTTGCAAGTCTTGTCTTATATATGTCGTTCCGTCTACCTGCTTCGTTATCAGTGAAAGTAGTGGGGTCACCGTCAGTTAAGTGGGGGGCTTTGGTCACGGTATTTAGAGGGGGATTAAGAGGGTCACCGGCATTTGTTGAGACAGATAATGATGCAATAAAATTCTGTGGAATTTATTTTCTTTTTGTGTGTTTGTAAAGAAGATATAATAGGTTTCCAAGTAGTCGGAAGGCGAAGACCATCATTTCTCTTATTTAAACAATCGGGATGTTTTTCAATCTCGATTGCTTCGCCGATAATTCTCGTTTTGAAATTGTAAACCGGTGCTATTGTTTTGGCATTATCGAAGTCTATTTTGTGCCCTGTATGAATATGATGCATGGCCAGCGCCGATGAGTGGTCGGATTTTCTAACTGCGAGGGTGTGTTCATATATTCTATTGTGCATGCGTCTATTTGTTTGTCCTACGTAAGTTCGGGAACAGTCGGAACAAGGAATTTTCGGAATTTTGACCCCGGATATGTGTTCTAGGGGGCCTAATCAGCGCTAATTTGAAGAACATTTCTCAAAATTCAAAAGTTGGGATCTCCTCATTAGTGATTTAGAGACTTTTCTAATATTAACATATAAATTATTTATCGGGACCAGTAATAATATACAGTGTGGAACAGCCAAATCGAATAAATTCAGTATCCCAATTATTGTGCATATTTATTAAAAGGTTCGGGACGCAGAAAATTCGTTATGGTAGTGAATTTTCATTAAATGCTTCAAATTGGAATAACTCAATTTTATATAAACTTATAAAGTTGAATTTTGGTACATAGTAAGGCCTTTTCCAAGGCAACGTATTCCTGAAATTTGATTAAAATAGCTTTGTAGTTTTCGGAGAAAAAAATTGTTTTCAAAAGGAAACTTAAAATTTTTGGAAAACCTTCTCCGACTTTCCTGGATATCGAACTCGTCCAAGCCATTAATAAAAGAAAGGCACTTGCCGAGTTTCATTCAAATCGGTTAATTATTTTTTGAGTTATCGGCTGGAAAGTCTCACCATCGATACCTCTCTATTAGTGAATTTTTTTAAATAAAAATTCACTAAAAACCCGAAACAAGTCAATTTTACATTAAAAATGAAGTTTTGCAACGTAAAAATGTCACCCCCACATTCAACCCACTTCGAGTGACAGTTGCAACCCCCAAATTTTTAAATATGAAGTATATATATATATATATATATATATATATATATATATATATATATATATATATATATATATATATATATATATATATATATATATATATATATATATTCATTCTCTATTCAAAAATGCTATGGTTTTAAATTTATTGCAAAACTAACAGTAAGAAAACGAAATTCATCTGATTGACGAACTTCGCTACAACACACTAAATAATTAATAACTGATCGCGTATTATTCTTGATAGATGAGAAAAAATATTAAGAAACATGTTAATCTTAATCCAGGAGATGTTCAAAATGCATGTCTTGAACGTATTGGCAGCATCCTAACCGTACTTAAAAATGTATTCTAACGTTAATCAACATTTGAGGCGTGACACCTAATCGCAATCGTTGTTCTTCCTCTTAAGTCAGTTAAATGGCGTGGTTTAGTTGTGTATACCATACTTTTGTCTAATTCCCATAAGGAGAAGTCTAGTAGCGTAAGATCTGGTAATCGTGCTGCCGATTCTAGTCATCCTCGAATACCTATCCACCGATTTCGAAATGTTAATTCGGGATACTGTCCGATATTGATTTGGTAATGAGTTAGTCCATCCTGCTGATAACATATCACATTCGCTGGAACTTTTGGATTTGCTCGATCAGGATATAAGTTTTTCAAAGTTGGCACGATATTATTTCGGATCAGTGCCAACTAATTAAGCCGATTCAAATTGGCATCAATGAAAAATGGACCAATGACATGGTTTCAAACTATTTTTGCCCAAACGTTAAGCTTTTCATGATATTGCGTATATTCTTCTCTGATCCAGTGTGGATTTTTTTAGACCAGTGGCGACAATTTTGACAATTGGCATGGTCATTGCACTCATCCGACAGCAATACATGTTTTAGTTGGATAACATTGTTATCTAACATTTCCATCATTTGTTCACAAAAGACGTTGTTCTATCAAAATCGTGTTCCATGAGCTCCTGTGTTTGAATCAATTTAGAGGGATGCATTTTTTTTCTTTTAATATTCCATTAATCGATGAATGACTAACATACAATGTTGTGACTGCTTGTCGACCCGAACTATGTAGGTTTTCCTCAAACTCAAACATTACATCTAATTTGGTATCATTACTCAGTGCGTTAGAAGGTTTCTTTGTATCTGCCTTAATGTCCAAGCTCGCAAAATGCTTCTCAATTTTGCTAATTGTCTCGGGGGATATAGACGGCAAATCGGGAAATTTTTTCTTTAAATAGGCGAGCAACTTCGATCTGTGATCGTGTTTTATCTCCGTAACCAATTATCCGCAGAATTGTTATTTAATGCATCTCTGTTAAATAAACCACGTTTCTGAATTGCCGCTAACAACTGACAACTACTCTCATGCCGTTACAATCACAAAGCAAGTTGCTAAAGCGTTTTAATCAAAAACTAACATTGCCAACTATGAAGAATCTGCATAAGATTTTATACCTTTTTAGTGAAATTTTATGTTAAAAAATATTCACTAATAGAGAGGTATCGATTGTGAGACTTTGCAATTATTTTTTTTTAAATAAGCGCGAACTAGGACCCCTAGAACCCACATCCGGGGTCAGTGTCAATTTTTATACGTTTATATATATATATATATATATATATATATATATATATATATATATATATATATATATATATATATATATATATATATATATATATATATATATATATATATATATATATATATATGTATGTATGTATGTATGTATGTATGTATCCAACCGATAACTAAAAAAATAATAAACCGATTTGGATGAAACTCGGCAAGTACCTTTCTTTTGTTAATGGCTTGGACGAGTTCGTTAGCCAGGAAAATCAGGCAAGGTTTTCTGGGAAAATTTTGAGTTTTCTTTCGAACAAAAATTTTTCTCCGAAAATTACAAAGCGATTTCAATGAAATTTCGTGGATATATTTCCTTGGGAGAGACCTCACTACGTACCAAAATTCAACTTTCTAAGTATATATAAAATTGAGTTATTCAAATTTGAAGCATTTAATGACAATTCACTACGACTACGCACTTGCTGCGTCCCGAACTTTTTTTAAATTGATACCATCGAAAAATGATAGTGAAATTGTTGTTGCTTTCTTTTTCATTATCAAGCATGTAACGCTATTAGTTCTTAATTTTTTAGTGTGTTGTAGCGCAGTTCGTCAATCAGATGAATTTGTTTTTTACGCTAATTTTTCTATTAAATTTAAAGACCATAGCATTTTTAAGTAGAAAATGAAGATCTTTCAAATGAGGTACCACAAGCCCCTTCTTCCCATTTTAAAATTTCAGGGTTGCAACTGTCACTTGAAGGGGGGTGAATGTAGGGGTGAGGTTTTCCCGCTACAGGATGTGTTTTTCTATTATAAAGTTGGCGTGTTTCAGGTTTTTCATAAATATGCCTATGAATTAATATACTGAATTTATTCCATTTGGCTATTCCACACTATATAGTCATAATATGTGTATCTGAAAACGTATACTGATTTTAGTAAATTGTAAAAATAATCGCGAAAAATTAAAAATAATTAGCTGATTTTGATTTAACTTGCCACGTCTCTTTATGTTATAAATAACATAGATGAGTTTGTTAGTGGTATCATTGGATTGCTAGGGAGAAATTGTATCCAAATTTAAAATTATATACAAGTGGTCCATCCATATAAATAAAAATTAAATGTTGTTCCTTGGTAAGCGCATCACTTGAGAACGGCTGTACCGATTTGGCTAATTTTGTTTTTAAAATGTTCGTAAGAGTTCAAGTAAAGTTTTTAGGATAGAAAATTTGGAGAAAATTCTCAGAAAAATGGAAAATTCTTGAAAAACTGAGTGCTCCTTTTCCGATTTATTTCGTTAGGTGCGCAAATGTCGTTTGACATATTGAAATTTTGACAGGACAACGTCTGTCGGGTCAGCTAGTTTAAAATAAATTTTTGCTTAGAAAATCACAACACTCATGGGCGTGGCCATATGAGAGCAGGAGAGACGACTGACCTCACTCCCCTGGCTTGGTATATATAGGTACATATACAGGTTTTTTAAATAAGTGTCGAATATTTTACAGGCTGTTTTTTTTTTCAGGTAATTGTATTATTAATATACAGGGGTGGTACACTTTTGAGTCCCTGCACCGCGCCTGTCTGGCCTATTGGGCCCCCAGAATGCACAGCACTCCTCTAGGATGCCCGTTTCTTTGACAAAGTTCATTATTATCTTGTAGTGAGCAGTCTTTAAAGTTTCTAAGTTTACTTTTTCGTTCCCTAGTAACCAACGCCGTGCTTCTATAAATGCCTTACAGTGGCACATTATATGTAGTGGAGTTTCCTCCTCTTCTTCACATTCTCTGTACATTGGGTCTCATTCAATCCCCAATGTATAGAGGTGTTTCTTCATATGCCGATCAACTTGAGCAGATCTTTGACTCTTTGGCTAGATGGTTCCCTGAGGAGTGCTTATGCCTGCCTTTGTCCAGGTATTTGCTATGCTCGCTTTTTAAGTCGGCTTGCATCTTAATAACCTCGACAACTGTTTGAAAATTTGAGTGAAACATTATGTCAATTCTCAACACTTTAAATTGAAGTTCAGCATTCATTAGAATGTCTTTCCCGTGCTTTTTGATAGGTGTGGATGTCAAATTACAATAATCTAAATCAGCACTTGCTGCTGGGTCAAAATAGTTCCTGCCAACCAATTTCAGTTTCAGTTCAACAAGACATTTCGTGACAATAATATTGAAAACTTGAAGACAATGCATGTCGCCCCAATCTACCTCTCCAATCAATCGAATTTTCATCTGCTACGCTCGCCTTTTTTTAGTCGGCTTGCATCTCAATTATCTTGCCAGCTGTTTGAGAATTTCCAAGGGCTAATATATATATATATATATATATATATATATATATATATATATATATATATATATATATATATATATATATATATATATATATATATATATATATATATATATATATATATATATATATATACATATATATTGTTTGTTTGCTTGTACTTTTTGTGATTTTGTATTGGTTTGCGTGGACTGCAGTTTCGAACCGTCCCGGTTCATCATCAGCACGCTGCTGACTGGTATCGCTCCTGTGTGGTCTACGTCCAAAATTGTACGTGGCGCCTGCGCCGTGAGCTTCTATTGGTCGGTTTACTGTTCTCTGATTGGTTGTGCCTTCGGACTGTGTCGTGTGTATCGGTCTCCTGTCTTAATCACTGTGGTTTGATAATTTGTCTATTTGTATGGCCTTTATTAAGTTTTGTTTAAATGTTTGTACTTGGATTTGTTCTGGCATTAACTGTTTATTATTGTTGGTTTGTTGAATGTAGTATTGTTCCCAGATTTCCATTTTTTGTGGTCTTTAACATGCTTCATTAGTTGTAATTGGGTGATGTCTGGTTTTTGGTGTTTTGTGTTGTGAATGTATGTAGCTACGTTTGATTTGTAGCTAGGTATGTGGATTTTATCCAATGCTGTTATTTGCTCCTTGAATCTTGTTTCTATTGATTTTTTTGTCATTCCTATATATTTTTTATTGCATGTGTTACATTCTATTTGATATATTCCGTTTAATTCCTGGGGGTTGTGTAAATGTTTTTTATTTATTTTGTTTTTAATTAGTGAATTTTCTTTAAAAAAAATCACTAATGAGGAGATCCCGACTTTTGAATTATGAAAAAATTCCTTCAAATAAGCATTAATTAGGCCCCCGCGAACACATATCCGGGGTCAGTTTCAATTTTTATATGTTTATATATATATATATATATATATATATATATATATATATATATATATATATATATATATATATATATATATATATATATATATATATATATTTATGTATGTATCACACCGATAACTCAAAAAATAATGGGCCGATTTTGATCAAATTTGGTGAGTACCGTCCTTTTGCCAGTGGCTTGGATAAGTTCGTTAGCCAGGAAAATCTGCTGAGTTGAAATAGATTAAACAATGATTTATTTTAATTTGACAGACGGATTCCTTCGTTCTGTACCAGTTCTGAGCTGACCTTAAATGTATGGAATTTCGACCACGAAATTATAATGCATGTTTGTAAGAAAATAAATTCGGGACTCAGCAAGTGCGTTATGGTAGCGAATTTTTATTGAATGCCTCAAATTTGAATAGCTGAATTTTCTATTAACCTATAAAGGCTCGTTGGCCAGAAAACTAGTTTTTCGGGAACAATAAGTTTATTTTCGAAAAATGTTTGTACATTTTCAAACAATAAAGTTATTTTCATGAAATATGGTACACTTTTTCTACTATATATGTTATACTAGTAACCAAATTTTATGTCTGCTTTCTTAAAAAAAAGCCTGGACGCAGCAAGTGCGTTATGGTAGTGAATTTTCATAGAAATGATCTGGCACGAAATATTTTATTGTAACTTCTTTCTCTTGTAACATAGTAACCTAAATTTTGGTGTATGCTTTCCTTTTTATATCGTAAACCTACCTACCAAATTTTGTTAGCTTTTTTATTTTTTGAGACAACAATTTTTTTCGAATGAAAACTCAAAATTTTCCCGGAAAACCTCGTCCCATTTTCTTGACTAACGAACTTATTCAAGCCACTTACAAAAGGAAGGTACATGCCAAATGTTATCAAAATCAGCCTATTATTTTTTGAGTTATCGGTGTGATATATATATATATATATATATATATATATATATATATATATATATATATATATATATATATATATATATATATATATATATATATATATACATATATATATATATATATATATATATATATATATATATATATATATATATATATATATATATATATATACATATATATATATATATATATATATATATATATATATAAACATATAACAATTGCAACTGACTCCGGATATGGGTTCTAGGGGTCCTAGGTCGCGCTCACTTGCAAAATTTTTTTTCAAAATTCAAAAATCGGGATCTCCCCATTAGTTAATTTTTTCTACGAAAATTCACTAAAAACACATATGTACATTTTTATGAAAATTCACTATCATAATGCACTTGCTGCGTCCAGGCATTTTTCTTATTGGTTTTGTAGCTCATTTTTAAATCATATTATTTAAGTGTTTGTGTTTTTTTTTTTTGATGTGGTGGTTATAAGTGAATGTTGTGTATTTTGTGTTTGTTTCTGGTGTTTTGTTTTCGGTTTTGTTAATTTGTTTATTTTTTATTTGTTTTACTAGCTTTTCTATTGTTTTCTTGTTGTATCCATTTCTTTGTGCTATTTTTAATGATGTTGTACTCCTTTTCTCGTTCGTCATTATGGAGTGGTACATTTAGCATTCTGTTTATTAAGTATCTGTATGCG
Organism: Tillus elongatus; assembly: GCA_964006375.1. Classification (NCBI taxonomy): domain Eukaryota; kingdom Metazoa; phylum Arthropoda; class Insecta; order Coleoptera; family Cleridae; genus Tillus; species Tillus elongatus. The sequence goes on along the minus strand of OZ023265.1, from coordinate 77,908,362 downwards.
GCCATTTTGTGTGTGTGGGGGTGTATTGAGTGTTTAGGTATAGTGATGGGCAGGGGTTAGGCAGAATTTCCAGGATAGTAAGGTGAAACTGCTCCCTGGCGTCGGTGATCGGCCATAGTTGCGGAAATAGGCGGACGTTAAAGCAAAAAAAGTATGGACGCAGCAAGTGCGTTATGGTAGTGAATCGTCATAGAAAAGATCTGGCACGAAATATTTTTTTCTTTTAACATAGAAACATAAATTTTGGTATATAGTTTCCTTTTAATATCTTAAACTTGTGTACCAAATTTAGTTACCATAGCTTTTCTATTTTTTGAGATAATTTTTTTTCCAAAGAAAACCCAAAATTTTCCGGGAAAACCTGGTTCGATTTTCCTGTCTAACGAACTTATCCAAGCCACTTACAAAAGGAAGGTACATGCTGAATATTATTAAAATCGGTCTATTATTTTTCAAGTTATCAGTGTGAACATTATAGTATTATAAATGGATCGAATAGACAAAATAATAAGAATAACATTTATTTTTTACAGACGTTACACTTCTGCTGCAAATAATGAGCGAAATTTTATATAATAAGCTTCAAGCGAGTAACTACAAAACAAGTAATTTTTACAAAATGTTAGATGGAAGGCTCTAAATAGATATCACAATCAAGGGGAATCAAATCCAGGGACCTAGCAGGCCAGTTGACCGGACCTGCTCGACCAATCCCTGTTTTCAAATATTACATTTAAATGATTACGGGCCTGTATTGCATAATAGGGTAGAGCTCCATCCTGTTGAAACCACATGTGTGAGTTTATCTTTTGGTTTAGTAATTGAGGTAATTGGTTTCTTAAAAAAATTGTGTACATTTCTCCATTTGAGTGTTAATCAAACAAATGCGCACCAATAAGTTTATCAGAGACAGAGTTTTCATACAGTGGGAATTTTCCGCCGCCCAATATTGTGCCTATTTACCTTTAAAAGAGGTCTGGACGCAGCAAGTCCGTAATAGTAGTGAATTTTCATAAAAATGTTATTAACAGCAAATGTCTTTTTTAATGAAGGCAGGCATGAAGTTTGGTTACCGGTATAACCTATGTAGTAAAAAGAATGTACCATATTTCATCAAAATAGCTTTATTGTTTGAAAAAGTACAAAAATTTTCCGAAAATACACTTAAGATGTTCCTCAAAAAACTGGTCCGATTTTTCTGGCCAACGAACCTGTTCAAGCTATTTACCCACCTAGCAAGATATAATTATTCACAAAAAGCTTTTCGACGGAACACCCAAAAAAACATTACATGAAAGTTTGCAAATAATTTTTTCACGAAAATCGGAAAATTCTGTACAATAACTTATTAAACATTTATCACCAAAAAATTTCTGCGAAAATTGATTTTTGTTACAAACAATTGGCCTAAAGAATACATAAAATTCAGATTATATACCTAATCTGTAGCTTAAGTTTAAAAAATAGCAAAATGTGCAAAACATATTTCCATAACTAGAGTTTGTAAGTATAGAGAGTTGTTCAATTGGAAAAAATTGTGTTACGACAGTTCAAATTTTTCCAAATTCGGTCACCATTTGCCAGCGCTCTGTATACAGCATCTCGTTTTTTTATAGACAAATAATATTAAACGAAAACCTCTCTGAATGCGTCACTTTCATGAGACTCTCCTATCTATTGGTAAATATAATTGAAAACCACCGTATACAGCTTTTGGTATGTTCCAAAATGTAAAAAGTTGAAAAACAATTGAAGTTACTCGAAAACGATGAGCGATATAAATGTTTTCTCCTGACAAGCATGCATTAAAATTGGATGGAAAATGCAGTAATGCCACAATAAATAGGCTGTTGCATTAAAAAAAAAAAACTTGTATCACCATAGACTTATGGGCCACCCTGTGATTGTCAACATAAGTTTATAAGTTTATAAACACCCTATACATAACTTTTACAATATTTTCTGTATCTTGTATAATAACCGATATATTGAACTTTACAGTAAAAACGCACCACCCTGTAGATATCTAAACATGTAAAAACTGAAAATGAAACCGGAGGCGCCTAGTTCGCACTCCTTTAAAGAAATATTTAAAAAAAATTAAAGATGCGGTCTTCACAATAACGATTGTTTTCTACGAAAATTCGCGAAAAAGTATAGACTATTAAACCATAAACTCTATAACTGAAACAACTGCCAAATCATCAGAGAAGGGGTCTATTTGCAATGAATTTTCTGAAAATTCTAGTAAAGTGAAGGACAATGATCCTTGAAGCTGTGGCTTAAGGCTTTGTAAAACACATTTATTATGACATTTGCTTTACATAGCCCGTATTTGTTTCAGGTTCTCCGTCTAAAAATTGCAAATTTTGACGTTTCAAATCGCGATTTTGACATTTTAAGAAGGAAAAATATAAAATTTTCAAAATAACTTTTGTTATTTCTTAACCTTTTTGCGCCAAGAAAACCTAATCCTTGTCTGTAATATACAATAGATCTTGTTATCCACACAAAATATTTTGGTGTTGTGCATTTCTAAGGTCATCAGTGCCACCCAGTTTTTTTTTAATGTCTCTAATTTTTTTTCCTTTCAACCTAAAGATCTAAATTTTGGCATGCAGGGTTAGGTTAATAGTGTAAACCTAAGTAGCAAATTTGGTTGCCATAGCTTTGTTATTTTTGGAGATACAAAAATTTTCCTAAAGAAAACCCTAAATTTTCCAGGAAAAACTGGTCCGATTTTCCTGGCTAACGAACTTATCGAAGCCACTGCAAAGGGTAGGCACCTACCTTATCAAAATTGGTCCATTATTTTTTGAGTTATAGGTGTGATATATATATATATATATATATATATATATATATATATATATATATATATATATATATATATATATATATATATATATATATATATATAAACACAGATCTCCTCATTTGTGATTTTTTTTAAGAAAATTCACTAAAACAAAAAAAAAGGAATTTAATTTCTACTAGTAAGGGATAACTTAAAATCGTACCCGGCCACAATTATGGAAAGTAGCTTCGTCATAAAAAATAACATCTTGTCTGTATAGCTCTTGGTACAATGTAATATGATATGGATGAAATTTGTACAAATGTAATAACATCTTGTGTCTAATATATTTACTACGTATTTTTGATTCATTTCAGCATATCTAGCAAGCCGCCTAGTACCTACATGCGGGTCAACAGCTACCGCTCCTAAAACCGTAACTGCACTTTTTTCGTCAGTTTTAGTTCTCTCCTGAACTATTTGATTTTAAATTGCCAGTAGTACGTTTCCTACTTTCCAGTTTTTGAAATGCCACGTGAGATTTAGGATTATTAAAAAACCTCTCTGTCCACACTAGTGCAGCTTTTATGTACTTTTTCTGCACTCCTAAAAAATTAACAACATATAAACTTGCACATTAAAATTATTATACATGTTTAATTGAGCAATAAACTGAGAAATAATCGTCAAAATGCTCCACTGCCTTAAGTAAAAATGACGCGTTTCCATAAAAGGTAATAACAGTGCTCAAACTCAACGTCCATGATAAGAGACAATCACAAATTTTTTGGAACACATATTTAGTTTTTTAGGAGTACATCGCCCTGTTTAACCCTTTCAATCCCAATGGGTCATATGTCCCAGAAGAGACAGGAGCCCAGAGGGAATTCTGCGCTATTAATTCAGCCCACTGGCAATATACCTTCTTTCTATTATCCCCGCCCTAAAATAGCAGCGCTATTATCGGGTTCCAGTGGTTCAGTGCAATTATTTACTCTAAGAAGAGCACGTGCTGCGCGTTTTGACTTGTTTGTATCGTGTTTTTGTTGTTTGTATCGTGTTGGAAAATATGGAGGTAAGTTTATTTATGTACTAATATTACATATAAGAAATAGTTTGTGTATGTAAAGTTGGTGTAAAAAAGACATTTTTTTATAAAATCCGGTAATGGGACATATATGTCCCCGTGGTATTACCATGTTGGATGTATTTGTCCCGGTAGTATTATTGTAAGTAAAAAGCGTTCTTTTTTCAGAAATAATAAAACTTTATCTGAGATTGAGTTGATGGAACTGGCAGAAAATTTATCTGATATAGAAGACGAACCGTTTGTTGATAGTGGTTCAGAGTATGTCCAGTCATCTTCAGGGGCCTCAAGTGATGCGTTTTTGGGACCATCTACAGGTAAAATGAAAGGAAGGAAAATCCCTGCAAAATTCGAACCGAATAAAAATTTACATTCCACAGAAAGTTCTTCCACATCAGAAGCTTCTTCATCAGACGCTATGAAGACAATGATGATAATGCAGCAGTGACAAATATGCCGATAGTAATTTTAAATGAATGGAAAGTTGTAGACAACAATTTTGTTCCAAGATTACGATTCCAAATGAAAAACCTACTAGAGTTCTGGCAAAACTTGATAGGCCATCTTCAGAACTTGAAGTTTTCTTCAAACTATTTCCTAAGAGCCTTTTATAGAAATAGATTTCAACTTCTTTTTTCGAAACTATATTTCAATTCCCCAAAAAAGCCAGATGGTAGCAACAAAATTTATTATATGGAAGAAGTGCTCTCGTGTTTGAAACAAACTTTTCTAGCAGCAAGAAGTGAAAGTACTTTCCAAAGTATCGACGAGGCTATGTCCAAGTTCAAATGAAGAAGCAGCCTGTAGCAATACATTCCCCTAAAGCCCGTCAAAAGAGGCGTGAAATCATGGGTTACATGTGATTCAAAAACTGGCTACACATATGATTTGAACATATATTCGGGAAGAGTTGAAAATAGAAAACAAAATTCAACTCTAGGAGAAGATGTTGTCCTGAAGTTAGCAAGTGCCATTCAATATACAGATGTCAGCCTATGTTTTGACAGATTTGTTACGAGTACTAAACTTATCAATACGCTGTCTTTTGCGGCAACTGGTACATCAATAATCACCAGAAAACATATGCCAAAATTCGTTGTAGACAAAAAAAAGAGAACGAGGTGAATCTCAATTCATGTGCAATCAGTACGGCACATGTGCAGTTTCATGGAAATACACTAAAGATGTCACAGTGCTTTCTAATTGTCATACAGCTGAAATGACTGAGGTGAAGAGAAAGGCCAAAGATGGTTTTCGAAGAGAAATTCCTTGCCGGAAGATGATGGAGTTTTATAATAAATATATAGAAAGAGTTGATCTGTCAGATCAACTTGTTGACCTACGATGTGGACAGAAAGACGAGTAAATGGTGGACAAGAGTTTTCTATCGGCTATTGATGCCAGCTGCTGTAAACTCTTGGATCGTATTTACGGAACTAAAGGGGCGAAAAAATAAAAAGAGTTTTGGATTATTTAGTTCCTCTGGCTGAATCTCTAATAAGTTATGGTCGACAGCATGCAAAGGTGGTACGACGAAGACAATATGGTAGGCCACCATAAAGTTCCAGGCTTATGAATATAGAGGTTCACTTACTTATCGAAGGGCCCACTAGAAGAAGGTGTCATCGCTGCACTAAGAAGAAGGAGGAAAAAAGAACGACAATAATTTGTGCGGGTTGTAATCTACCATTTTCCTCCCTATCACACCTAGTTTATGATAAATAAAAGATTTTTTCCATAGCTTTTTTTGCGTTATTAGAATAATAATTACCAGTGGGATATCTATGTCCCACCTTTCAAACCCGTTGGGACAAATATATCCCGAGCCCACAAAAGGCCCCCCCACTTCAAAAAAGAAATAAATAATTATTTTTTTGGTTCTTTGTTATCGATTTTACTGACACTTCAAAAAATTAAGTTATTTTAACTACAGAAACAAATTGTGGACTGAAAGGGTTAAGAATCCAAAACCCAGCCGCCCGTAAAAATAGAGGAGAGTAAGGGTAAATGTCAAAAATTTGTTTAACTTTGTACCTCTGTGTCCCTATTACATCACCAAAATTTCGCTAGACAGTTTTCTTGATATCCTCTTGTAACACTTTTTATCACCTGTATACATATAGATACTTACATACACACGCATATGTAATAATTAACTTATGCCATAGAAAACATTTGTTAACAGTTTGTTGAAGTATGTATCATAAAAGATTGAAAAAATTATGTTTTTCAGTGTTTAACTTTTTGAGTCATGTGGAATTATAAAACTTAATTTATAATTTTTTTCCAGCCAATCCACGAAAATGGCTTTAGAGAAAACAGAGCTCGATGTTTTACTTGCAAATAATGAATTTACCAAAGACTTATATGGCGTACTGTCCAAGAAGGGTAAAGATAACATACTATGTTCGCCGTTAAGTGTACATGTAGTTCTTTCCATGGGGCATTGTGGAGCTGCTGGTACAACTAAAGAGGCCTTCGCGAAAACTCTACATGTAACTGACCACCTTTCAGCTGCAAATGGCCACAAACAACTCATTAATTATATCGAACATGTAAAAAATGTGACGCTTCTGATTGGTAATAAAATTTTTGTTTCCAAAAATCACAGCTTAAATCCAGTTTTTCAGAAAACTGTGACAGAAAACTTCTGTTCGTCCATTCAGCCTGTAGACTTTGGTAAAAGTACTGAAGCAACCGATATTATTAATTCTTGGGTGAAAGAAAAAACTAAAGAGAAGATCCCGACACTTTTTAAAAAGGGAGATATACCTTCAAACACAGGTGTTGTTTTGGTAAATGCTGTTTACTTCAAGGGCAACTGGTTTAGAAAGTTTGAAAAGGACAGAACGACAACAGAGAAGTTCTTTGTTTCGAAAAATGAAGAAATTGATTGTCAAATGATGCACGCAAAAAAGAAATTTAGGTATAAAGTTGATGAATCACTGAATGCTAAAGTTTTGATGCTACCATATGTTAACGAGGAAATCAGCATGATTGTTATTTTGCCATCGGAGAAAGGTGAACTAGATAAACTTGAAGAGAGACTTGCATCAGCTGACCTAAGCAAGATTGCAAATGATATGTACGAAACTGAAGTTACTGTTGGTTTTCCAAAGTTTAAAGTGGAACAGACAATAGACTTGAAAGAAGCACTTGAAGAGGTTTGTTTTTTTAACATAATTTGAGCTAAGGTTAAGTTAACTTGTGTATTTTGTTATTGTTAAACAGACTCTTTTTTGTTGTTAATACCACAGTTCTTTGTGGTTCCTATTTGGTTTTTTATGTTTAGTGAATTTTCGTAGAGAAAATTGTTTTGGGGAGATCTCGGCTTTCAAATTTTGAAAAAATGTCTTCAAATGGGCGCGAACTAGGACCTTTATAACCCATATCCGGGGTCAATTTCAACTTTTATATGTATAAGGGTGGTGATAAAGTTTGGAATAACAGGAGTATCTGTATGCAGGCGAACTTAAAAGAAACACGCTAGCACACGTCAATTTTTATTTTTAGTTATAATCTTTAATACTAGCTAAGGCTAGTATATACAGGGTGTTGCATAAATTAAATACGTCAGCGTCATCTTTTTTAATATGTCTTTTTTGATACACCCTGTATAAATCAAAATAATGTCTTGAATAATAGGAATATCTGTGAACAGCTCAACTTAAAAAAAGTTCGGGACGCAGCAAGTGCGTTATGGTAGTGAATTTTTATTAAATGCTTCAAATTTAAATAACTCAATTTTCTATAAACTGAGAAAGTTTAATTTTGGTATGTAGTAAGGTCTTTTCTAAAGCAAGATATCCACCAAATTTCATTAACATAACGTTGTAATTTTCGGAGAAAAATTTTTTTTTAAAAGAAAATTCAAAATTTGAATAACTCAATTTTCTATAAACTTAGAACTTTTGGTACGTATTAAGGTCTCTCCTAAGGCAATATATCCATTAGATTTAATTAAAACAGCTTAGTAATTTTCAGAGAAAAAAATTTTTTCGAAAGAAGACTCAAAATTTTTCCGGAAAACCCTGTCCGATTTTCTTGGATAACGAACTCATCCAAGCCATTAACAAAAGAAAGGCACTTGCCGAGTTTCATCGAAATCGGTTATTTTTTGAGTTATCGGATGCATACACATTATATATATATATATATATATATATATATATATATATATATATATATATATATATATATATATATATATATATATATATATATATATATATATATAAACATATAGAAATTGAAACTGACCCCGGATATGGTTTCTAGGGGTCCTAGTTCGCGCTCATTTGAAAAAATTTTTGCAAAGTCTTACCATCGATACCGCTCTATTACTGAATTTTTTAAAATAAAAATTCACTAAAAAACGCTCGTTCAATTCATTATTATTATTATTATTATTTTTTGATTGAAAATGTCTGATTTTCAATTGTCAATAATTCGCAAACGGTTAAAGACATAAAGGTATAGGACATCATACATGAAACATATCTACAATTTTCCAAGAATTTGAAAAATACAATAAAATACAGGCTGTTTCATTTAACAAAGGTGAATTTGACGTGATATTTTATTTATGCGACCGTGTATATACTAGTATAAAAACATGCAGAATTAAAAATAAAAATTGACCTGTCCGAGCGTGTTTGTTTTAAGTTCACCTGTATACAGACATACCTATTATTCCAAATTTTATCACCACCCTATATATATATATATATATATATATATATATATATATATATATATATATATATATATATATATATATATATATATATATATATAGCGTGTTTCAAAAATGATGGTCTATGTTACAGGTGCACATTCAGCACACAAAAATAAGACTATATTTTCATATAAACATGGGTCCACAAATGCTTAGTTTTTTAAATACAGCGTGTTAAAGTTATTTGTTTTTGTCAGTTTTTCACGAATAAGTCCGTGTCAAATTAAAATGTTGGCGTGAAAATTGACATGTGGGGGTTTTCGAGGGCAAGAAATTTAAATATATTATTGTTAATAACACTACTGGTAGAGGGGGCCACCTGTAAGAATGCTTGCATTCAATTGGCTATAAGTTTTTGACACCCAGTAATATCGACCTACCGTATTGCAGCCCTTATCAGTTGTAAGCAAAAAAGGTATACTTGATTTAAATCTCTAACACATTTTCGAGATATTTCAATTTTTGTATGTCGATGTCGCTCAAAAATTAATTCTGCGACAAATCATAGGAATACATTTTTCACCTTTTAATTGCTATCAGCATGTATAAACTTAATTTTCTTATTCTATAGTTACATATTAAAATTTTGCCAGAAAAAAGAACTGACAAGACAATCATGAAGATAAAATAAAAAGCCATGCTAACAAACTTTGAACAAACCATTTAACAAAGTGGTTTCCATTGTTACGGGACTTGATTTACGTTTTCGTCGTGACATATACTACATTTGACTTTTACGTTTGAGACTACTCATTATTTTTACGTAATTAATTGTATTGTCCGTAATTTTTCTAATTAAATATGGAAGTCTTTACCAACAATGAACTAACAGACATGCATGTTATGTATTCACGGGCTTTTGGTAACTGTTATGAGGCGAAAAGACTGTATGAAGAAGCCTTCCCAAATCGGAGAATTCCGGACAGAAGGATGTTTCAACGGATTGACATCCGTCTGCGAGAAACAGGTACATACTTACATTATCTAATACATCGATCTGTCTCTTTCGAATATATATTTTTTTTTACCGGGCGCCCTTAATAAAGTTACTGCTGATCGAGGCAGACCACGAAGTGCACGAAATCCTGATTTTGAAGAGGCTATTCTGGATGAAATTTAACAAAATCCAAAAATAAGTACTAGGGACTAGGTAGCCAGTCATCTGTGAGCATCCAATGCAACGATATGGCGAGTTCTTCACGAGCAACAATTGCGTCCATATCACATCCAACGTGTGCAGTCACTATCGCCTGAAAGAGATTTTATACCTCGCCTACAATTTTGCCAATGGTTTCTTCAACATGATAATGTAAAGAATTTGTTGAATTGTGCATTATTCACTGACGAGTCTGGATTTAGACGCGACGGGATCGTCAATTTTCGTAACAGCCATATTTGGGCTGACGAAAATCCCCACGCCGTTTTTGAAAGGCATCATCAACAGCAATTTTCCTTGAATCTATGAGCTGGAACTGTATGGTGTAATTTGATAGGACCAATTTTTTTTTCTTACAGATTTAATGCTACAACTAATCTTGAATTACTGCAAAACCAACTAAATGGGTTATTAGAAAATGTACCTCTTGACATAAGACATAACCTGTGGTTTATGCATGACAACACCCCCCCCCCCCCCCCACACACACACATTTCGCCCTAAATGTCAGAAATTACCTAAGCAATACTGTTGGACGCAGATGGATCGGCCGCGGTGGACCTCAGCCATGGCAGGCTCGATCCCCTGATTTAAATCATATGGACTTTTATTTATGGGGGCATCTCAAAAGTATTGTTTATGAAGCAGATGTGGAAAATGTTGATGATCTGCAGCAAAGAATTGTACGAGGATGCGAACAAATTAGAAATACACCAGACATATTTCACAGAGTACGACGTTGTATGCTCCGCAGATTACGAAAGTGTATTGAAGTGGAGGGTGGCCATTTTGAACATTTATTGTAGTCAGGTATCATAAAATGTTATAAACTTTTTTATTTGTTGTTAAAATTTGCAGACAATACAATTAATTACTTCAGAAAAATTAATTTTTGAGCGACATCGACATACAGAAATTGAAATATTTCGAAAATTGTGTGTCTGAGAGATTTGGATCAAATATACATTTTTTGCTTACAATTGATAAGGACTTCAATACGGTAGGTCGATATTACTGGGTGTCAAAAATTATAGCCAGTTGAATGCAAGCATAGTCTTACAGGTGGCGCGCTCTACCAGCATTGTTATTAACAATAACATATTTAAATTTTTTGCCCGCGCTAACTCCCACATGCCAATTTTCACGCCAAAATTTTAATTTGACTCGGACTTATTCGTGAAAAACTGACAAAAACAAATAACTTTAACACGCTGTATCTAAAAAACTAAGCATTTGCGGACCCATGCATATATGAAAAAATAGTCTTATTTTTTGTGCTGAATGTGCACCTGTAACATAGACCATCATTTTTGAAATACCCTGTATATATATATATATATATATATATATATATATATATATATATATATATATATATATATATATATATATATATCTGTGTGTGTGTATTTATGTATGTATGTATCGCACCAACAACTTAAAAAATAATGGTCCGATTTTTATTATGTTTGGCAGGTGCTTTCCTTTTGTAAGTACCTTGGATAAGGTCGTTAGCCAGGAAAATCGGACCATATTTTCCGGGGAAATTTTGGGTTTCCTTTCGTAAAAAATGTCTATCTCCGAAAATAATAAAGCTATGGTAACCAAATTTGATAGGTAGGTCTACGTTATAAAAAGTAAACCATACACCAAAATATAGACCTGTGGTATAAAAAAATTATAAGGATTTAATAAAAAGATGTTTGGTGCCCGATCATTTCTATAAAAATTCACCAATATGATGCACATGCTGCGCCCAGACTTTTTATTTTACATACAATAATTGACGTTAAATAATTCATAGGAAAATAAATAAATATTATAAAAATGGTCTATTAGGTTCTTGATTATACAAGGGTATTAATTATCTTAATAGAAACGTGATCGTGAAATGGACCTGTCATCTCTGACATAATTCTGTCCAAAATTGTGTAAAAAGTGTTCTCGAAAATTGCTTAAACAAATACTGCGAATTATTCTCAAACTCCGTTTGAAAATAGGCTTTATTCATGTAAATTTTATACTTTGTGATAAAAACTAGAATTCAGAAACCAGTTAAGATTACAATAGGGAGAAAATTTCACTAAAAGCGTTTCTTATAAAATGGTTCTTTTTTTATGGAAAACATCAATTATTAGCTACAATTGTATATAATTCTTCTGGTGCACAGCCTTTATGTTTATTAATTCAAACTATTAAATTATTTTGTTTTAGCTCGGATTGGGAGAAATATTTACAGATAGCTGTAATCTGTCAGGCATGCTAAGTAATTCGGAACCACTTACCGTCAGCAAAGTGGTCCAAAAAACATTTATTGAGGTCAACGAAGAAGGCACTGAAGCAGCTGCTGCAACAGGTAAGATGTTATTAAGAGTACATTGAATCTTTTTCAGACTGCCACATGACTGGTTGCCTATACTGAATCACATCATTTTTGTAACCCGAAGTTTACATTTTTTAACTTCATTGAAATGAAAGCATCTCTTGGCATATCGGAACGGAACAAGTACATATACCTTGTATGTTAAGAAAATAAAAAATAATACTATTTTTCTAATGAAAAGGTTCCTAGCAGATGTGTGAATATTTTTGAGAGATGAAGGGAACCTTAAGCAGCGTCATCCATCCGCTAGAGGCCAATTATGTATAAATTGTTTTTTTCATTATGAAAAACTCGTCATTTCTAATTTTCAAGACAATGTGTCAAATACGTTTTTAGACATCAAGGATAATCAATAAGGTATACCGGGGTAAATGAAAATATGGGGCATGTGGAACCTACTGGAACCTTCTGAATTGACATATTAAGTAATATGGATTAGTAGGTACTGAGCATACTAGGACGTCGTATAGACGGAGAGCCAGAGGTGAAAAATTCTCTGAATTTACAAAAGCTGATTTTTTGGTATTTAGTTAGGCATGCTGTGCACGTACACATATTCTGGTCAGTCAAGCGAATCTTAGAACAGGTGCCACAAGTGCGCCAATAAAGATGTCGTTTTTACCGGGGTAATAAAATGAATTTACAAAAGCTGATAATGGTTATACAGATTCTATATTTTATAACAATTAAAGTTATGTCAGTCAGTCAGCTGCATACGGGAACAGAGCTGGTCAGTCAGTTCGAATGTGTGTATGAAAAATAAATAATGTGCAATTTATTTAAAAAGCTTGAAAATTTTTTTGTGGGTAGATATTGATCTGTTAAACATTAAAAAATAGTCAGTCCACTGTTTTGTAGAACAACGCCCGTCAGTCGGCGAAAAAAGATATAAAAATTTCGTGCGCGCCGGCGGCGTTACAGGCGGCATGCTCGCTCTTCTCCTCCCATTATTATTATTTAAAATATCACAAAACTATGTGAAATTATAATTTGTAATTATAAGTTATTAATTGGTATTTTTATTGATGTTTTATTATTTAAAAATCTACATTTTTCTGTGGGGGTTGAATGGCGACGTCGTTGATTAGCTGGGGTAACTGATCACCTTCAAACCAATGAAATTCATAAACATTGTCACTACTCTTCCAGCCGTGATAGTTCTGTTATTATTTTGTAATGCGCATTACGCCAAATGTTGGCGATGTAAGCGGCTCTTAAAATGTGTTGCATTAACCCAGTCTTACACGGCGGCAACCTCGATCCATCAATATTTTTAACTTTAATTTTAAATGTATCATCAACATTGCTGGAACTACAAATGTATGCTCTCGAAAACATGACGAATCGTTCCTCATTACCTGTTTTTAATTTTTTTAATCCATATAAATTGCAAACAAATTGTCTGTGTGTTGAATTTGAATACTCTATATATTGAACATTAAATATAAATTTGTTATTGCATAAATTTAAAAAAAAAGTGGATAAAAGACATTAAACTATATTAAATAAAGAAATAAATTGCCTGTTAACGTTATTAATATACTTATATGTTTTAATAAAACAATAAATTACTAATTTAGAATTACAAATTATAATTTCACATAGTTTTCTGATATTTTAAATAATAATAATGGGAGGAGAAGAGCGAGCATGCCGCCTTTAACGCCGCCGGCGCGTAGGAAATATTTATATCTTTTTTCGCTGACTGACGGGCGTTGTTCTACAAAACAGTTGACTGGCTATTTTTTTAATGTTTAACAGATCAATATATACCCACAAAAAATTTTGAAGCTTTGTAAATTAATTGCACGTTATTTATTTTTCATACACACATTCGAACTGACTGACCAGCTCTGTTCCCGTATGCAGCTGACTAACTGATATAACTTTTATTGTTATACAATATAGAATCTGTATAACAATTATCAGCTTTTGTAAATTCAATTTATTACCCCGGTAAAAACGACATCTTTGTTGACGCACCTGTGGCACCTGTTCTAAGATTCGCTTGACTGACCAGAATATGTGTACGTGCACAGTGTACCTAATTAACTTTTAAAAAATCAGCTTTTGTAAATTCAGAGAATTTTTTCGCCTCTAGCTCTTAGACTAGTAGTATGTCTGGTATGCGGCAGAGGTGACGCGCAGGTTTTTTAAATATTATTGTGATAACATCACTATCAATTGAAGTTGTGTCTCTATAATTGTGTTTCTAACGCCTGGTAATTCCAAGTTTTTGTTGATCTCTATTGAGTAAGTACTTCTTTATCGATACTTTAAGGTAATGTAATAGTATATAAGTTGCATATTCGTAGGGATTAGTAAAAACCACATGACTTGCACTTGCCCCAATGAAAAAGCGTAATGGCGAAATGCAGCATGTAGATTTTACTTGCCTCTAATAGGTTACATTTCCCATATTATATATATATATATATATATATATATATATATATATATATATATATATATATATATATATATATATATATATATATATATATATATATATTGTGCATTTATAAGAGATAGAAAACTTTGAAAAGTGCTATATCTTTCTTTTAAATTTCCCATTTCCCATATTATATATATATATATATATATATATATATATATATATATATATATATATATATATATATATATATATATATATATATATATATATTGTGCATTTATAAGAGATATGAAAACTTTGAAAAGTGCTATATCTTTTTTTTAACTCGAATTTAGATGGCTACGGCTATTTGGCATTAGCATATTCGTTCCAGCTTAAAAGTGGAGATTAACAATACATAGAGCTTCAAAGGTATGTATTTCGATTCCGAAACCCACCATATTCAAGCAAGTAACGCGTGAACAGGAAGATACTTGGTAGGCCGACCACAATTCCTTTCGAAGAGAAGAAGATAATAGCTGAATGTCTCAAAACAATAAATCATTGGGTTTTCAGATTGCCAAAAAACTCAGACTATTGTGTGACGCAGAATGAGGAGGTCCCTGGAGTGACATGCTGCTAAGAAAAATACTTGGATGGAAATCACAATATTTGAAAACTACTTCTACAACAACTTTGTGAAGAACATACGTCATGAGTGACATCTCGTTTAAGTATATAACACAGTTCACATATTTGTTCCCCATTATAGAGAAAGCTAGACAGGAAAATATCACCATACTAAATTTACCACCAAATATAAGTCATGTACTTCAGCTAATGAACGAAGCTGTTTTTAGACCACTGAAAGTCAAGTGGGACAAAAAAGTTATCAAATGAGAAAGGACAAACTACGGAAATTTTGCCCAAGTCCACGTTCCAATCCATTATTTTTAGAGTTTTGTTGAACATAGATACATTTGTTATTAAAAATGGTTTTGCAAATGCAGAATACAAAAAATTTGCTGTGGTCGACCATCTTATTTTGGTAATATGTCCAAAAGTTACACCATTTCAGACATTTATTATAAAATTTAAGGATTTATTATTATTAAAATATATTAAAATAAGCACTTCATGGTTAACAGAACATATATGTATACTGTTAGCGGAAATTAAGAAATGTCTACATGATTTTTAATCACTTTTTCTGCACACAAAAAAGTGACAAATTGTTTGCGCATGATGAAGTTTGTAAGTTAAATCTATACAAATGATCTAAAATGAAATACTAAAAAGGTTTGCTTTCAAAATAAACGCATACTCGGAAATATTTTGACAACCTGGAAACGTTACACTGCTTTCGTTCAAGATGTAATTCCACTCTTATCTTAAAAATACTTAATTTGTGAAGCTAGACAAAATGCCTCTATGCTTTCTTATGATAAGGTCCTATGATAAGGTTTCACTACGGTAGGTTACAGCAATCAATGAATTGATATTTGAATATACAAACAAATGGACATGTGATAATATATGGTATTTATTTTACGAAAGATAGCTTTCTATGCTTTACGTTTAGCTTAGCCTCGGTGGTCCAGGGGTAAAAACGGGTGTCTTTAAACCCAACGGTGCTGGATTCCTCCCAGTAGTGGATTTCACTTTTTCAGTACATACTGTAAAATCTACATCGACGGTGGTTGTGGAGTTGTGTTTGAGCAAGTTGAATGTCTGCATCTGAATGGTGAGTAAAGCCGTTGGTCCCGTGTACCATATGCAATGTTGGGCATGTTAAAATCCCGCCTCACAGAATGGCAAGGGTTGGGTGACATTTCCAGGATATGAGGTGAAACTTCTCGCTGGCGTCGGTGATTGTCCATTGTCACGGAAATAGACCAACGTAAAGAAATAAACTTTGACTTCATCATCTCAGTCATTGCGGGAGTAGCCATATTATACCTATATCCCCTATTCTCCTATTCTCGCTGAAAACATTTATCGAAAAAATGTAGAAGATAAAACATGTTTGTAATACATACAGACTTGGAGACTACTTCCCTAGCTTCAGTGTTGGGTTTCGTTTCTGTAAATGAAGGGCATAGCCAACGCATAAGCTAACTGGAGCAAGTGACTCTTCTGAATTCTAGATGTTCTTCAACGTTTCTGTACCCGGTGTCTCTGCTTGACAGCGTCTCCAGACACATAAAATTGAATTAATCATCATGACAACTACAAATAAAGATCTATTCCTATGTTATGATATTTTAAACAAAAAATTCTTTAAAAATAAAAAAAGACAAAAATGACGGATGACGCCTTCAAAATTTCTACGTGATGTATGTCAATATTTAACATAAAGATAGGACTAACCTACAACAGTACTAACTATAATAACAACTGCAACAATAAAATAACTAAACAATAGCAATAATAAAGCAGACTCCACACAATGAAAATATCGACATACATCATTTCATTATCTTATTACAACGTTCTTTGAAAAAAATAGATTGATTTATTTAATTAGGAAGAAGAATATCCAAGAAAGAGAAATCCAATAAACCAGTTTGCTCATTTAAAACAAGGTAGCTATGGCCGTGTATGTGCTTTTTTACTTCTAAAGCTTCAAAAAAGTCTAGCATACGCTTATCATTACAAAAATATAGTAGCAAAAATGTTGTGGTTTTATGGTGTTATTTACTGTAGGTCTATATTGGGTATCAATAATATGTTTTCCAAATCCAGATTTGTCAACGTGGTTATTTCTAAATGCAGAAATATGTTCTTTTCACGCCGTAATGGCGAAAAAAAATGTCGAAATTTCTGTCACTGATACCATGTTTCCTCACGTATTGACGATGTGCGAGTAATATCATAATATTGACAACAATTTTCTTCATTCATAAGAAAGATAATCCACTAAGCGCCTACCTGCTGTAGTACTAGATTTTCATCAACTTCGCGAATTCTCAAATTAACCATATTCTTTTAGTTTACGATCTAGTGTATAAAATAAGAATAGTGTGGTTTCCGCCTTTCCGGATATTCATTTAAATAGTTTTCCAGGGTTCCCACTCGTCTGGAAAACAAGGAAAACCGGGAAAAGTCAGGGAATTTGTAGAAGGTAAAATTTTGTCAGGGAAATCAGGGAAAATTGAGAAAAACTGTGAAAATTGGCTAAGAGTCAGGGAATTTTTGTGTGTGTCAGGGAAAAATTATTTGTTTCCGTTTTATGATAAATAATTAAAACACAATGATAGGTGCATATTTGTATAAGTAGTGTTTCGTTTAGTTGTAAGAAAAATTGTGTATTCAGTAATAGAGCGGTATCGATGGTAAGACTTTGCAAAAATTTTTTCAAATGAGCGCGAACTAGGACCCCTAGAAACCATATCCGGGGTCAGTTTCAATTTCTATATGTTTATATATATATATATATATATATATATATATATATATATATATATATATATATATATATATATATATATATATATATATATATATATATATATATATATATATATAATTGTTGGCTTTGAATTGATTATTGTGTATGTTTTATAAATGTAATTTTGGGGAAGTGTTTTCCGTCATGAGGTGAAGACCTACCGTATTCTGTAGTAGTGTGTTACACATTTTGGGGGTAGATTGTATAATATATCAAAGTCAATGACATAAGTTTTGGCATGTCAGGGAAAAGTCAGGGAAATTGATATGTTGTTTTTAGTGGGAACCATGTTTTCACCACTAATACTAGAATTTCTATTATTTTTGTAATACATTTTTGTCATCTGTAAAACTCATGATTTTCGAATAAATGCCACAGAGACAATGTACAGAAATACTATAAACATCAAAGTTGGGCTGAACTGTCAATATTTAGATCGTTAAACAAATGTATTGCAGTCCCTTCCAAAGCACTCTTCACAGAAAGGATTTTTTCTAAATTTTGATGGCAGTTAACATGTGATCGTATCGTGTGATTACCATTGCAATCAGAAAAAAAAGACTTCAAAAATGCAGAAATCCAATATGGCGTCCATTAGAAAAATCAAAGTTCAGTATTGTAACTCCTGCATCAAGAACGCCCTGGAAGACATGACAGAATTAGGCTGCTCATAAAAAAAGTGTCCTAACAATGGCATAGTTTAAAAAAGTCTAGTTCTTTCGGTATTCGCTTGAAAACAAAAGAAATGGAAAATTGAAAACTTCCGTTTTTTCGAATAATTAAAAAACTAAAAATGTCACATCAAGTTGTATTTCAGATAATTGATCACCATAGAAACGCGCAACTTTGCCCCAATTTAATCATCCTCGTATCACGGTTTACAAGGTCCCAATGATGAGGCTTAGACTTAACGATTAGAAAGTTAGAAAATAATTCATTTGACTTTTCAATGTATAAGAAACCAACTTCATAGACACAACCATATCATACGATTCTTGTCAGCCTTTTCACAAAAGCTGTCAGCCTATTAATATATTATACATCGTGCATTTTCAATATCTATGTTCCAAAAGAATCAAATACCTAATGAAAGGCTTCTGATCCAGACAGTAAATTTAAAATTAAACTTATTTTAATAATAAATTTACTGTCTGGATCAAAAGCATTTCATTGAGAAGTTGATTATGTATATCCCAGACCAGGTGATGTTTAGGAATGAAGTCTGAAAACAATTTAAAAAAAGAAATTTCAATAACTAAGCAAATAGCATTTAATAATGGCTACTCTGTTAAAATAATAGAGAAAATTATAGAGAAAAAATAATACAAATTAACGATTAATTTAATGTATCCAAATATTAGAGACAAAAAAGACAGCAGGTATGTTTCGATAACTTATTTGGGAACTATTTCAGAAAACATTTCAAAAATTTTAGATACCTGTACAAATACAAAGGTAGCTTTTAAATATTATAGCACGACGCGTGATTTGTTATTTAACGCGAAAGAAAAATCTTGTTTCTTGACAAAAGCTAGAGCTTATAAATAAGCTTGTACACAATGTAACGCAATCTATATAGGTCAAACTTCTAGAAATTTTAACACCAGATACAAAGAACATATTTCCACATTTAAAAATAACCACGCTGACAAATTTACATTTGAAAAACATATTATTGATACCCAACAGAGACCTACAGTAAATAAGCGCATAAAACTACTATATTTTTGTAATGACAAGCGTAAACTAGACTTTTTTGAAGCTTTAGAAGTAAAAAAGCACATACACGACAATAGCTACATTGTTTTAAATGAGCACACTGATTTGTTGGATTTCATATTCATTCAATTTTATCTGGCTGAGGATGCTCTCAAGTGAAACCGGTTACAGAAACGTTAAAGAACATCCTAGAACATCTTGAATTCAGAACGTTCTTCATCTACAGAAACGAAACCTAACAGTGAAGCCAGAGAAGTGGTCTCCAAGTCTGTATGTTGTATGGACCAATTTTACCAAGTAAAGGCAACAACAATCAAATTTAAAAGATGAACATGTTTGTTAATTAATTACCTATACCTACCTACACATAATCGCACTGGAACCAGTTTCAAGTTGGAAAGTAATAATTTCATAATTGTATATGTGTGTACCATTATCTAGAATCTAGATGGTACCTAAAATGTAAAACTTCTTTTGATAGATTTTACTCTGTTGTAACGCTTAATATGGCGAATCAACTGAAGAACTTTATTCTATAATTGACTAAACATGTGCGAAATATAAAGCAAATAACTATAGGCACTGAGAATGTACCTTGGCATCCTGAAAATAAAACGCATCATATTTTTAGCTTTCTCTACATACTTGAACGTGAAGACGAAATACCACCCCGGCATTAAATAATATCCTCAAATCTGAGGTTTATTGAAATTTTTATTATATTGTCTTTTTTTAATGCTTAAGCACCCAAAGTGACTGCCTACCCGTTGGATTTGTAATTCGGATAAAACAAATAACACGGTACCTATGTCAGTTAGACGAGACTCTAATATTCACACCAGAGATAAATCTCAGTTTTAACTTAGTACGTTATGGTCTGCCATTGACCTACACATTTATAAATACCATATAGTTATCATATTTTTACGTTTTAATGCTTAATTATCTATTGACATTTCTGGGAAAGTATGACATTTCTAAGTCAAATAGTAACCAATTTGCACGGCCTTAGTGATTACACGCAAAAAAGTCTATGAGCCCAGCAGCACAAATATTTGGAAGATACTGCCATATATATTGATGTGGTCACACGCTAGCATAGGAAATTCAGATGTGGTAGAACTTTTTGCGAATGTGAACATGCCGACGGCTTCCCATGACGGTAACTATCTACACAAAAATGTTGAAAAGATTCATGATCTTGTGCTTCATGATCGACGCATTACGATCAAGTGGATAACAGAACAAACAGCCGTGTCCTGTCATATTCTATGCAGCATCCTAACAAACTTGATATGAGAAAAAATCTTCGAGGTGGGTTTTACAAATGTTAACAAGCAACGAAAATAGGAACCGTGTTTTGATTTTTTAGCGGTTGTTAGACAGATCCAGAAGAAACGAAAGTAAGTTTATTTTGTAACTGTTGAATCTTAGGTTGTGGACTAAGATGATCCTGAGATAAATCCCATATTATGTAATGGAGAGACAGTGACTCCTCGCCCTCTTGAAAGTTTATAGTTCAGTGCAGAAGATGTGAGGGTCACTATCATTGTCACTGATCATTTGAAAAAGGGCTATACAATAAATGACCGGTACTGCGTCAATTTAATAATAGTGCTGAAAATTGAATCATAATTTCCACATAGCTGCAATAATTTACTCTCCTCAGAAAGACATTCTCATTAAATGAATTTACAGTCAATGACTTGACCACAAAAAAAAGATTCGTATTCCTGTACCCATAAACTTCTGAAACGTTATATTACTCAAGTCATAACGAAAAAATTATTTTTTTGTCAAATCGCCCCACATTAATTCCCTACTACCTGGATCAATTTTACCCAAAAACAATCAGGAGCTAACCGTGTCCAAATTTGAAGACGATATCTCAATTCATTTTAAAGTTATCCTGGCTACTAACAGACAAAAAATTTCGTTTTATCAAATTTTCTATATGTTTTGAGACTTTCTACGCTGTTTTAGCAAAAAAATAATTCGAATATTCTGTTACTGCTTTGCCACCCCCACACATTCAACACCTAATTTAATTTCACCACCGATTACCAGATGTTTGATGAAATAAAAAGTCTTCTAATGAACAAACTTTTTGTTACTCGAGTTTTAATGAAAAATTTACAATTTTCACCAAGCCATCCCCTGCCCCTAGAGCGATTTTATTCAAAAATAATCTTTCGTTGTCGGGAGCTAACTGTATGCCAAATTTGTTCTAAAATTATCGTGGCTACTAATAGACAGACATACAGACCGACATACAAGAAAACGTTCGCTGCCAAATGATGTTTTCTATACGTTTCTGCGACGTTTAAGCGAAAAAAATTTTTAGATTTTATTTGAGTAATTAAGTTACATGGTGTCGTATAAGAAAAACTTTCCAAAGAATTAAGAAAATGTTTGTCTGCTCTTTCAAGATAATACACCAAGTGACCATTCAGTTATCGTGATATCTTCCAGCAACAGCGCTGTATTTGAACGATTAGAGTATTTATCTTATTCGCCAGATTTAGTACCAAACGACTACAAACAAAACTAAAAGAATACTTGAAGGGAGAGAGATTTTCCTCAGATAATGAAGTGAAAGTGACTATAAGTGATTTGAAGAAGTCGGAACGACATTTTATTTAGAAGCTGTAAAAATGTTAGAGCACCGTTGAAAATATATATAATAATTATATATATATATATATATATATATATATATATATATATATATATATATATATATATATATATATATTGACCACGGATATAGATTCTTGGGGTCCTAGTTCGCGCTCATTGAAAACATTTTTTCAAAATTCAAAGGACAGCGGTGGATCATAAGTAGCCTTATATTTGAAGACATTATAATACACGTTTGCAAAAAATCATCTTAATTTTTTTAAATTTGATTGTATCTCTTGTCAAAGATCAAATTACATGTAAAATGATCTATCATATTATTTTTATTCTTTCACTCACCACTAACCATATGTTTACTTTTAAGGGATGTAACGTTGTTCTTTTAAAATCGTCTGAACGCTCTGTTCTCCATATACCTATGTACTTTCCATGCGGGTATGAACTTGTCAGCATTTCCTCTTGCAGAAATTTTATTCTCAGCATAATTCCTCGCATAATATTAAGATACATTT
The DNA here is from genome assembly GCA_964006375.1 of Tillus elongatus. Taxonomy (NCBI): domain Eukaryota; kingdom Metazoa; phylum Arthropoda; class Insecta; order Coleoptera; family Cleridae; genus Tillus; species Tillus elongatus. Next base: position 77,885,502 of record OZ023265.1, on the reverse strand, counting down.
AGAAGACTAAAATGGTTCCTTGAAGCTCTTTTGACGAAACAATGGTATAATTTTTCTAGTGGAGAGTTTCCATTAACGTACATCAGGTTTACATCAGGTCTTCCATCCACAAATTCTGCTTCAGTAAATTAATGTCTAGTTTGACAAGTTCCAAATATTAAGCTACTACTATGATTGGTTAGTTGTTAATCTATTTAGTGGAAGTTCTGCATTAGGTTTTTCCATATCTAGTAAAATAATATTTATTAAGACGCGATACATTTTTTTCTCAATATGTAACTTAGTAACCTATGAACCGGTTTTTTTTTCTAGCAAAATCGATTATGTTGAAATGTGGACGGAAAGGTCCACAGTTTTATGCAAACCATTCTTTCTTCTTTATGTTGGGGGCCTTCAAACACAACACTTCAAAAATCTTATTTTGTGGTAAAATCGAGAGACCTTTATGTGAAGATTTTCATCAGGGCCCAAGGGCTGAAGCTCCAAAATCAGAAGTGGAAATAAACTCCATTGAAGGAGAACAGCTGTTAGATGAAGATTGTAATAATTGAAAAGTTGCTTTTATTATTAATTTATATAGGTTTGTCTTACCTATGTGTTTTAGTAATCCGTAATTATTAATTAATGCAAAGTATATAAGTAAAAATGTAGGTTTATGTGCCCGCAAAGTCTATCAATTTTCACATGTTAATTATGTCAGTTTTCTCTATCGCCTGTTTGACTTAACTCTCGCTTAATGAGTTTTCTTGCATATGCTTAACCAAAATCTTAATATTTGCTCGCTTTTAGATTATATCCTTTATTTAAAATATTGGATAAACATTTAGCTCAGTTTGGTGCTTTTGTAGAAAACAATTTTCACATACACGGAAAATTACTGTGTTGTATTCTCATTTCGTTGATGTACAATTTGTATAATTTGCTTATTTCAAACCACAAATATTTAAACTAAAAGTAATACCATCTACTTGAAATTTACTTTATAAGCATACTTAAAATATTAGTGACTTTAAAATAGGAGTAATAATACAACAATACAAACCAACGTGACAAATGAATATTAAACATTACAAATGCTCAAAATGATTAAATTCTTCTTGTATACATAAACGAGCACGTCGATTTAAATTTCTGACAGCTTTAACAATGTCCCTTCTTTTAATTGACCTATTATTATTCTTAGTAGCCAAGAAGTTTGAAAATAATAAAATGTAATCAAACCGAAAGGATACAAATTACAACAACAACAGAAAGTATGCGTTATAAGAAGAACTTTAATAAAATAAACAAAAATATTATTATAATAATGTTAATTTAATAGATAATGCAACAGTTACTAATTACGTCTTCTTAAAGTAGGTTCAAACAGTGTTTCTCGAGTGCATACATAAGATTTTTTTTTATTTTTGTTACGTTCTTCGTAAGTTGTTAACTAACAAAACGTAGCTTCTCAAAATACCTAGTAATTTATTACAACCAACCATTTTCCTACCATAAACACACCAACTAAAATCTTCCTCTATTACAAATATCTGTAGAACTGTATTTCACTATTCGCCTTCTATGATCACTTATCCTACACACACTTCACAAGCTGCCTGTGACCATAGAAGTAATAGAGTACATACACGTAATTCTCATAGAGGCGGATGTGACATTATGTTTTGGCTTACTCTTCCTAGCATTTCCGATGTAATGGTTCTGCAAGCGTCTCCTATCTTATTTTGCAGAGTTTTTCTTATGTGGAGCGGTGTAACATATACCCGTCATTTACTATAACGTCATAAGAAGAAATCTACTGGGGTGAAGTCGCATGATCTTGGAGGCGAACAAAACTTCAACGTCCATTGCATTTTGAGGATAATTTTCATCTAAAGATTCGCATACCTCGCGATGGTAGTGCGGATCGGCACAGTCCAGTTGCATAAATATACAGACCCTACTGCTTTGAACTTTGTTTTCAATTGATAAATAATTGATTATAGCAGTATGAAATGTGAATATTTTACTGAGTTGATATAAATACCCAAGTGTTTTTATATAGTTATTGTAGAACTGCTTTCTGTATGCTTTGATAAGTTTGTCACAGTAAAAAATCACGAGTCATCACATGTTCTTGTGAGACAGCCTATATCTTAGTAATCTACTAAACGGTTTTTATAGGAATGGTATGCCTGCTGAGATGTGCACAAATAGGTCCAGATTTTTATGCAAACCACCCTTTTATTTTCCTATTGGGTGCCTTCAAAGAAAATACTTCAAAAATATTATTTTGTGGTAAAATCATGAGACCTGTATCTGGAGATTCCCATCAGGGTCCAAGAGCTGAAGCTCCGATGTCGGAGATGGAAATGTACAAGGTTTTCATTCAACAGGATGAGATTGCATGAGAAATTTGTTTGTATTATATATCAGTTTATTCAAGTTTATGTTTTTTTATATTATTGTATTATTGTAATCCCTTTTAACTTTCACTGATAGTTGCAAAAGAGCTGTAGCAAACTGTGGTTTTATATTAATTCAATATAATATGTTGGTTTCAATCTGTTAGTTTTATTACATAATAATAATAAGTTATTATTTACATACAAGACATTGTAAAATTGGTCACCCTGATAATGTTCTTTTTCGGTTTGAATTTGTCAACTTTATTTTATCATGGTTATCGTAATAACAATAATAATAATATAATATATACTACAGGATATTCTATAAAGTTGGTTATGGTGCTAATCGGCTCTCTTGTAGGGATGAAAGCCAACTTCATAGTAGAACTCAACATCGTTCCCGTTTACAGATCCCGGTTGGTCAGCGTAGCCTACAAGGTGCAGAAAGCTGTTATACTTGTCTCCCTTCACATTGTGCGTGCCCATGACGTGACATAGTAAGAGGTGGCACATCGCCAGGATTGGGAAGCCCCTCTGCTTCTAAAATAATTTTGTCTTTGTTTTCTAGCTATATTTCTGAAAGGCCCATTCATACTATATAATATATGCAACTCCAGTTATCAAGGCTCCAATCTCCGCAAATTCGTATAACCTCTCCAAGTACAATTTGTGTTTTGTTATTTGGTTGTTAGCCTGAAAAGATATTTGCAGAGTATCTTGCCATCAATAATAAAATAATAATAATATTCCTTGTTCAGACAGGTTTTCACTGAAATGGAGCAAACAAATACTAAATATATGTGTGTTTAGACAGTAATTAACTTAAAAACAGGATGTAATACCCCTACACTAAATGTTAGAATAAACAGAGAGTCGAAAATGAAATAACAAATTACTAAAGATATATATCGTGTTAAGAAACGAAGATGATGAAGAACAAGAGAATTCAAAAGATAAGAAAACTCAGGAACAAAGAAGTACAATTTGGTAACGATGAAGAATCAAAAGCCAATAAAACGCAAGGAAAAATAAGTCAAAGCATCTTACAATGAAAAACTGCAATGAAGAAGTGCCATGTGTTCATTTTGCTAATAATTTTACCTTGACAATTTAATACGATTTTCTTTTACCGCATGTGGTCAATGGGCACATGCTACGTGCACTAATTCTGATGCTACAGTATGCTGTATTTGTGATACTTGCCTCTAGGAGACTGATTGTAATTACTCCGTTTCTTTAACAGCATTACCCACGTGAATGAGGTAATAACGATTTTGCACCTTTTTTATTATTCTATTAAACCCTTCTCAGAAGTTTATTAGTGTTTTGATAGTTTTTGTAACAAAGAGATAATTCAAACCTAATTTTTTAATTTTTGTGGCCATTTTCATGTTGTATTTCCTAGACATAATGGTCCTTTTTTCATGTGTCCAGTTTCCCCAATCTCCTTAAATACCTTTCGGAGCCTCTCGACAAATGCAGATAAATAAGGTGGATGTAACTTATAAACATCTTTTGAGAGCCTTTAATTATATAGATCATACTTTGATGTAACACACATTAGGTACTTTCAAATTTTCTAATCTCTTGTCTTTCTTTTCTGGCTATACTTGCGAAAGGCATCATGATAAAGTATAATATTAGAGCGGCGCAACTTTTTGCGACTCCGAGTGTACCTCAAGGCTCTAATCTTGGACAATTCGTATAATATTCTTCAACTACGTATGTTTTGTTATTTATGTGATCAGATAGCCAGGGTAATCTTTTGCCATAAAAAGCTTTGTGTTTATTTTGATCAGAAATTTTCCTTCATTGGTCATCTTCATCAGAGAATATGTTGGGCTTTGAAAATGTTGGGCTTTTCGTTCCATTAATTATTTGAACGACCTTCTAGCTATAAAAATACAGTTTACTTCCCTGGTACAAGGTACGGGACTAAGATGTTACCCTGCCTTAAGTTTTGCATTATTTAAAACTGAAAAATGTAAGGTATACATTATATTTCAATATAGTTTTTTTCTGATCTTTTAGTATGACCTTGAATGTTCTCAGATATAAGTATAGGTGGTGTGACTTTAGATTTAATGGTAAAATGGCACGTCTCATATTTTTGATACCAAATGTAGGCCAATTTAACGCAATGTATAAAAATATAAGCTTCAGGTGGGCTAAAGTCAACTCCTACACCTACTAATGGTAGTAGCGAATTTTTATCTTAAACACACAGTATCTAGTATTTTTGCATGCTTATCTAAGAGATGTTCCGAGCGTTTTTTCACATAGCCGCATATGTAAAGAATATTCTTTTCTAGAATAACAAAAAAATATGCTATTAAAGCCACATGTTTTATAATTGTGCATTTGGGTCATTTTTAAGAGAACACATCACAAGTCGGGCAAAAAAATTATTAGAAAAGATGATATTAATCATTTCTGTTAGGTTTGCAAACAGCGTTGCTTATGAAACCTGTTTTTTTAAAGAGCCAAAAAATGTAGAAATTCAGACCATTACTTTAAAAGTACACTTGGAGAACCCAAATCACCACAACACATATTTCTAAAAACCTGACAATCATTTCACTAACAAAGTTAGCGTCATCAGAGGATGAAAATTTTAGAAATATTTTCATCCTCTGATGACACTAACTTTGTTAGTGAAATGATCGTCAGGTCTTTAAAAAGATGTGTTGTGGTGATTTGGGACTCCAACTGTACTTATCAGTGCTCATCACAGGTTCCACTCTTCACTTAGTGAATTACCTTAAAGACACAAGAGTTTTGTAGAACTTTCTCGATTTATTTTACTTCTACATCGTCAATACGTGGAGGTATGGCATCGGTGACAAAAATAAATTTAACAAAAATTGCGCTTTAACGCCGTACAAAGTGTCCAAACATATAAAAACATGATTTGGAAACGAAGTGTTTTTTGTCAGTCGGTATGTATGTCTGTCTGTTAGTAGTCACGATAACTTTAGAACGAATTGAGGCATGTAAACTTGGTATAAAGTCAGCACCTGACAAACGCGTACCTTGCAATGGTAGTGAGGATCGGCACAGTCCAGTTGCAGCTCCACCTGTGTAATAAGTATGTAAATTATTAGCACTGAAGCACTTTCGTACTCGTCAGTCTTTCATCGGCTTGCCGTAAATGTATAAAAGTTCGAATTAATTTATTTATTTATGTGCTATGTCTATTTTAGACCCCTCTGGTATGTTATAATTTATATAACACATACTCATCATATTGTATCTATAGTACGTTCGATTGATAAACAATTTAAATTCGCATTATTTTCATTACCATAAAGTTTAATAAAATATTAAACAGACTCTACTGCTTCGAGCTTTGTTTTTAATTGCTAAATAATTGATTATAACAGCATCAAATGTCAATATATTACTGAGTTGATATGAATACCCACGTGTTTTATAATATAGTTACTGTAAAACTGTTTTCTGTATACTTTGAGAAGTTTAGTCGCAGTAAAAAATAGTGCTGCAAATGGAATCATAACTTCCACACAGCTGTGATAATTTATTCTCTACAGAAATACATTCTCATGGAATGTATTTAGGTCCCATGACTTTACCACAAAGAAAATATTTGTATCCCTGTACCCATAAACTTTTGAAACGTTATATTACTCAAGTTTTATTGAAAAAATATCAATTTTCACCAAACCTCTTATTTATCCCCTACCCCCTGAAGCGATCTTACTCAAAAACAATTCGAAACGTTCCTTTATCGGGTGCCAACTGGATACCAAATTTTAAGATTATGTCTCAGTTCGTTCGAAAGTAATTGCGCCTATTAACAGACAGGCGTACATGCCAACAGACCGACAGACAAAAGTTTTCTAATAAATAAACCCTAAAACGTTATATTGCTCGAGTTTTAAATGTCAATTTTCACCAAATCAGCCTCCCATTCATCCCCTACCCCCTGAAGCAATTTAACTCAAAAACAATCCGAACCGTTCGTTTGTCGAGTGCTAACCGCATCCCCAATTTAAAGACGATATCTCAGTTCATTCTAAAATTCTGGTGGCTACGTTTGTTTAGACAGACATACAGACCGACAGACAAAGAAAATTTTCGTTCCCAAATCATGTTTTCTATATGTTTTGATAGTTTTTACGACGTTTAAGCGCAAACATTTTTGTCGCCGATGCGATACTTCCACACGTTGTGACGATGTGGAAGTAACACAAGGCATGACATGTTTTTGTGAGACACCTTATATCTTAGTAATCTATTAAACGGTTTTTATAGGAATGGTATGCATGAGGAAATGTGCACGATGAGGTCCAAATTTTTATGCAAACCACCCTTTTATTTTCCTGTTGGGGGCCTTCAAAGAAAATACTTCAAAAATATTATTTTGTGGTAAAATCGTGAGACCTGTATCTGGAGATTCCCATCAGGGTCCAAGAGCTGAAGCTCCGATGTCGACGATGGAAAAGTACAAGGTTTTAATTCAACAGGATGAGATTGCATGAGAAATTTGTTTGTATTATATATCAGTTTATTCAAGTGTAGGTTTTTTATATTATTGTATTATTGTAATCACTTTTAACTTTCACTGATAGTTGTGGTTTTATATGAATTAAATATAATATGTTGGTTTCAATTTGTTAGTTTTATTCCATAAAAGATAATAATATAAAATATTATATACAAACAAGCCACTGCAAAATTGGTCATACTGATAATGTTCGTTTTCTGTTTTTAATTTGTTAACTTTATTTTGTCATAGTTATCGTAATAATAATAACAATAATATAATATATACTACAGGACATTCTATAAAGTTGGTTATAGTGAACGAAAGCCAACTTCATAACAAAACTCAACATCGTTCCAGTCATGGTAGCCTACAAGATGCAGAAACCTGTTATAACTTGGCTCCCTTAACATTGTGCGTGCCCATGACATGACATAGTAAGAGGTGGCACATCGCCAGGATTTGGGACTCCCCTCTTTCTCCTAAAATATGTTGTCTTTGTTTTCCAGCTTTATTTCTGAAAGACCCGATCATGATATAAAACATATGCAACAACCGCGATTATCAAGGCTCTAATCTGCGACAATTCTTATAACCTAGTAGACAGTTACACACAGTTAGCACGTGATCAACAAACGGTTCGGCTTGTTTTTAGGTAAAACCGCTCCAGGGGTAAGGGATAACTGAGGGGTGATGATCATGAAAATTGATATTTTTTCGTTAAAACTCGAGTGATATAACGTTTCAGGGTGTGTGTATTAGAGAACGTTCAATTTCTTCAGTCATCTTATATTATGTGATGAAATTGAAGTATGAATGGAAGGGGTGAATATGAATTTAGTTTTGAAAGAATATTACATTAGGTGATTAAGTGCACGTAGAGTTTAGTTGCTACTTTTATTTTTTCATCAAGAAATTCACATATCACCTTAAAATTGGTTGGGGCGATGGCCTGAATTTAGCACTTGTGTGGTATCACAAAAATAACAGAATAGCAGAATAACTGAAAGTTCAAGTCTCGGAGAAAAAAGTTCCAGACAAGTATTTTTTCTTGGCTATCGATGGTAACCCTGTATTTGATCTTTGCGATGACTTTCAAGGTCAAATCCAGGTCAACTTCATATTTTCTATGAAATTCAAGTAGGGGTTGATCATGTAGAGGTGAAACATTAAATTGTTTTGTAATTAAGCAATCGACAATAAATTTTATGCACAGATAGCTGTTCACAACCTGATAGTCTGCATTATTTGTGAGTAAAATCGCTTCAGAAGTTTATGGGTACAGGATTACGAATATTTTCTTTGTGCTCAAGTCATGGACGCTAAGTTCATTTCATGAGAATGTCTTTCTGGGGAGAGTAAATTATCACAGCTATGTGGAAGTTATGATTTAATTTGCAGCACTAACTACTTAACACCAGCTTTCTTTATGCAACTCGATAAGTATCTGCTAAAATGTATGACCATATTTCTGTGTATAACTTTTAAGAAAATTTGGTTGTACCAAAATAATTATTACTGTGCTTCAATGAGGATAAATAACAATAGCTGTAGTAGAATCATTTGTGGCTGTGGAAACTGCAGAAAAGGTTGGATTTTAGGAAATTTAAACAGTGGCAAAAAACCAAATAATAATTGACAGTTCAGACAATAAGACAATAGGAACGTTCATTACATTTTGTTGGTACAAGCACATGCACAGATTATTGGTTAGACATGATATATGATTTAAATTTGCAGTAAATGAGTGTTTACCTTTGTTTAGTCGCATAATCATAAGCAACTATGTAAAGCATGTAGTTTTAACTTATGTTAAATGATTATGGCTGAGGTAAAAAGGTGTATACAAAACTCTGGACGCAGCAAGTGCGTTATGGTAGTGAATTTTCATTAAAATGTTTTTATTGCAAATATGTGTGTTTTCTTTTTAAGAAAGCTGGCATCCATTTTGGTTACCAGTATAACTTATATAGTAAAAACAGTGTGCCATGTTTCATAAAAATAACTTTATTGTGTGAAAATATACAAAAATTTCCAAAAGTAAACTTAAAGTGTTCCCTGAAAAACTCGTTTCTCGGTCAACCTTATAGGTTAATAGCAAATTGGGCTATTCAAATATAAAGCATTTAATCAAAATTCGCTACCATAACGCACTTGCTGCATCCAGAATTTCTTTTCTTACAAACATGCATTATATTTCGATAGAAAATGCAAAGATTCAATAACATAAGGCGTGTTTGATTAAAAAAAGAAGAAAATTTGTATCACCAACGACTTATGGGTCAGCCTGTGATTGTAGAAATATTTTTTAAGATGTAGCTCAAGACACCCTATAATTTATATATACATTTTTTTTTCATATCTTGTATAATAACGGATATATTGAGCTTTATTGATTTTTTACGAAAATTCGACAAAAATTATATACCATTAAACGATAAACTCTATAGCTAAGACTACTGCCAAGCATCAGAGAAAGGGTCTATTTGAAATGAATTTTCTGGAAACATTTTAGTAAAATGAAGGACAATGACGGTTGAAACTAAGACTTCAGGGTTTGTAAAACATCCTTCTTGAGACATTTGATTTTCATAGCCCGTATTAGAGGCAAGTTATTTGCCTAAATATTGGCGATTTTAACGTTTTAAATCGCAATTTTGGCGTTTTGAGGAAAACCCTAATTTATTTTTCTTTAAATGCCTATAACTTTTTTTTCTTTTGACCTACATAGCTAAATTTTGGTAGGTAACTTACCTCCTCATTAGTGAATTTTTTTAAGAAAATTCACTAAAAATTATAAGTCGATAATAACATAAAACTATTTTACAGGTATGGTGTGTTTGCGTGAATGTGGATCTTTAAATCCAACTTTCTTCTATGCCAACCATCCTTTTATCTTCTTGTTGGGGTGCTTCAGAGAGAAGACATCAAAAATTATATTTTGTGGTAAAATTGTGAAACCTGCATCAGGGGATTCTTATCGGGGCCCAAAAAGTGAAGCTCCAAAACCTCCAAAGCAGATAAGGATTTTGAGAGCAACACATTCTGGTGATGACAACAGTGACTTGGATGACAATGAATAGATACTAAAAACTTTTATTTTAATAATAAATCAGAAAAAATATACTAATATTAAAATTCATGAAAAATTGTATATTGATATTTATTGTTAATAGCTTGTTAATAAAGTTCTCTTGATTATTGTACTTAATATACAAAATGTTTCATAAGTATGTCAACAGATTTCAGAGGCCTAATATTTATATAATGTTGAGAAAAAATGTTCATGTAAACATGTGTCGTAACCTAGTAAACACATGTTCGTTAATTAAACGTTTAAAAGGAAACTGTTACCTTACGTTTAATTTTGGTAAAAATGTCGCCCGAATAAACATATAATTAAACCAATATAAAAACGTTTTTATACATGTAGGTTTTAACGTTTAAATATACGTTTTTCTTACATGTTTATTAACAAGGATTTTACAACGTTAATTCAACCATCATCTGTAATGGAGAATATACGTTTATAATTACCGTTTATCAACGGGAATTTGTAACGTTAAACTATTTGCCGTTAATAACGTAAAATATACATTTTTTATACATGTTTATTAACAAGGGTTTTGCAACGTTGATTTAACCATCATCTGTCATGAAGAATATATGTTTATCAACGGGATCTGTCACGTTAATCTGCTTGTATTAACGACGTATAATAAACGTTTTAATTACAACTAATACATACCTACTAAATGATAGTTTTTCAACCCAGCTGACAGCAGAAGATGAGTACGATAATTTTTTTGACGATGGCAACTTATAGGACAAACGATCATTAGGTGTAGAAGTGTCAAACTGGACCTTATTGCGGTGTAGATACTTACTTTAAGTGCTCATTGCTCATCAAAATTTCTAAACTCGCTACTCTGCCAAATTTTATAAACCTAACATTGACAAATTATTATTTATGTTAATAATTTTAAATGGATTAGATCACAACAAGTCAAATGTCAAATAAAAATAACTTTATTTAAAAAACAAAAATATATTTAAAAAACTTACATTTCATTATCAAAAAACTAAAATAATTGATACCACATTCTAAAAATATAACAAGCTTCTTCAATCATAGCGTCTGATATCATGAAATAAATATATTTCTTAAATTGTTTGTCAAGTTCTCAACCAAAAAAAAAGTATTGCTCCATTAGTTTTTTGCTCTGGACCTTTTCGAATTAGCTAATTTCAACCAATCCTTAACAGCACAAAAGATTGCTCTGTCGCCTTTTTCACGTTGGGGAAAATTTAGCTTTGCAGCATCTAAAATTATAAACTACTAAATAGAAATAAATAGGTCATAAAATTGTGATTACCATATACTACTGCCATTATTCTCGTGGGTTCTAATGAAATTATATATATATATATATATATATATATATATATATATATATATATATATATATATATATATATATATATATATATATATATATATAGGTGTACATGTATCGTGCACATTAAATTAAACTGGGGAAAATAAACAAATACATCAGAATTTATAAATTATAAACCCGTAGCTAACCATTAGTACTCTCATTCGAAAGTTTGATTCACGAACAATCAAAATAGAGGAAAAAAGGTGTATTCATAAACGTTAGATATACGTCTAATACCTCAATAAAATTAAACTTGAAAATATGAGAAAGCAACCAACATGGCCGATTTTAAACACGCCGGCGAAACTCATAAGTCCCAATTATTTATTCTACCTAATAACGCTCTATACCAATCAAAGTACAAGAAATGTGATTAACTTCGACAACGTTTGAAGACAATTATTACATATTGTGATATAGCTTACCTTAATATAAGACATAAAAATTGACACTTTTAGCTGCACTAACTGTACCCATTTCCAAAACAATCGCTACAGGATGATAATCATTCTTTGTAAATATGTATAAAACAACTATAAATTATAGAACAGACCACCATTCACCATAACATACAAGTGTCACGTACTGAATATAATATTTAATAAAATTTAATTCCAAGCACCACGTTACACACTGTACGCTATCACTTTACCTGTTCTGTTTCTATTTCTATTTCTTGTTCATTTTCGTTCAGCATGCGCACAAACACTTACTAATTTACAAGGACAAATATGTTTTATGTATTACACAGTGGAATGCAAAAGAGAAAATAGCTCCTTTTAAAACATACACGCATTGTCGAAACCTCTCAGATTGATTATGTGACAAAAATTTTTAAAAAGCCAGGAAAAATGTAACCTATATATAGGTACATAATATAATGTATCACATAATATCTCACGCTAAAATAATATCTAGTAAGATACGTATATTTTATGTATAAATCCCTATTTCATGTATATTTTTATAGGCGAACCTTGTTGAAACTACGTGTAAATATTATGTTTAAAAACACTTAATTAATAACGTCTTTTACAACGATAAATTGTTAAGTAATTTGCTTTTTAACAAAAATTAGAAAAATAGTGGTTTTAAATATATCGTTTATATCACATAAAATATCTTTCGCTTAAAAAATGTCTGGTAATATACGTATATTTTATGTATGAATCCCTACTTCGTGCATGTGTTTCACAGGCGAACTGTGATGAAACAACCTTTAAATATTATGTTTAAAAACACTTAATTAATAAGGTCTTTTACAATGCCAAATTGTTTCGTTACTTTTTTTTACAAAAATTGGGAAAACAGTTGTTTTAAACATAACGTTTATATCACATAAATATCTCTCACTTATAAAATGTCTAATAAAATACGTGTATTTTATGTATGAATCCTAACTTCATGTAGGTTTTTGGTAGGTGAACTGTGTTGAAACAACGTTTAAATATTATACCCTTCATCAATAAAGTCTTTACAACGAGAAAATGTTTACCTAATTTTTTCACAAAAATTAGGTAAATACCTGTTTTACATATAACGTTTATACCACACAAAATATCTTTCGTTTATAAAATGTTTCAACGTATTAATCTCAACTAAACGTAGTTTTTTGATAGGCGAAATGTGTTTAAATAACGTTTAAATATCATGTCTAAAAACTCTTCATAATTAACGTCTTTATAACGAAGAAATGGTAACGTTGCTTTTTTAGCCTAGAATTGAACGTTAATTTTTATAACCGATAACGTTCTTTAACGGTCTTTACGTAAAATAGACGTTTATTAAACGCACGTGTGTTTATTGGGAAGTTTTGTCATTTAAGAGATACGGCGTGTTAAAAATAAAAATATATAGCGTCTTTTTGTGATAACTCTTTTGCAGCTGCAGTTATTTTCACCAATATTAGTGCACAGGATAGCTGTAATAAGTAGTTTTAAAACCCAGTATTATCAAGCTGTAGATGTGGGTAATCAACTCCAGATTTTGAACAAAAAAAAAAACAATAGTATGTACCTGTTAAAGAAAATCAAGTAACATTTTTAGATCGAGAATTTAATTCTAAACAAAAATCTACTCCTGAAATCTTTGCGTTTGTCACCATTTCAAGGTAAATTTGGTTTTTAAAATTTAAATAATTACACTTGCAATCGATGCAAACCTGTGCTCTGGTTTATTATCCAAATCAATAATGCTTATGTCAAATTTAATAATGCACAAAGAAACTGTCACTACTAGAGGCTCATAAAATAATGCATGACTTCGAACAAGTATTATGATATTTATGAAGCAAAAAGTACAGTGTCCTCTCATCGAATATTCCTGGACATTATTCCTTGTGAAAGTTTATATGTTTGTACAAATGGATTTTTCATTTTAATACCGAAGTGCCAGCAGAACTCGTGACCTTGAAAATGTAAAAAAAATCGCCTGAGGCGCAGGAGGGTCTTCGTCTCCCTGGACCCCCCCTTTGGAGCCGCGCGGATTCTGCTTCACCCACTCCCAAAGTCACGAGCCGCCACTGATTACCACACAGGGGCCTGCCTAGGGCGTCGGCAATGCAAGAGGATTGTATCTTCTCAAACTAATAGGTATTAATAGAGAGAGACAGTAGAATAGAAACTATAAAGATAATTATGACAGAATAAAAAAACCGAAACTTTTATGGTTAACACATGATACAAGTAACTACCCACTAAGCATGGTAACTTACAAATGCTTACCGCACCGTTAGATAATTTACCATTAAGCAAGTTAAGTTTGCAACATTTCTAAATGTTTGCAGCCAAAAAACCAATGCAAACTTACAAATAAATCTTTAACATAACTTTCAAATGTAATATCTCCTTTGCCGGCTTGTTATTTTTCTACATTTGTAAGCTCGCGTAATGTTACAATTGTAATGTCTCTGAAAGTTTGTTTTAATTTGTATACATTTATTTGTATTCCCTCCGTTTTCGTGTTCGTGTATGTTCGATCGTATGTCATCGTCGTCCAATAGCAACATAGCAACACCAACTCCAACAGCGAACTGACTCGTGACAAAGCGCCCGGCAATAATGATTAATGGCGGATTGTTGTTTATATTTATGATAGGCTGTTATTTAATCTATGACTATTTATTTTTCTGGAAGTTTTAAAGATTGAACAATTTTATTGTAGCCTGAATTGTTAGATTTTTTGTGTAATTAAGTAATTATTTGTCTAGATTGTGGATAATGAAACATGGAGTATATCCACAAACATGTGAGGTAAGAATCCCTAAAACAGCTATAAACTAAATATATGTGTGAATTCAATACAATTAGTCACTTTTCTGTAGCATAATTAAATTTTGGTATGTCGCTATTGGTGAATTAGGCGATCCTTAAGTAAATGGCTGTTCCTATTTATATTTTTGTTTCTTTTTATGAAATCTACTCAACGAAAAAGAAAACCTAATTTCTAAATACCAATTTTGTTATGTCCTTAGAAATAGCCTGGTCAAACCAATTCATTTTAATACGTTAAACATGATTGACCTATGGAAGCACGAGGCTTATCCAGAGCAATTGACATCATAATAACAGTGGAACAGTACAATACCCATCAAGCTGCCAGGAGTGCTTATTTTGCACATTGTCGCAGTATCCTATCATATGGAACATTCATATGGGTTAACTCGTCAGCAGCGGAACATGTGTTTATCATGCAAAAAAGTGCAATAAGGACATTGTGTGCGTAGGTCCAAGAAAAAGTTGTTTTGATGTATTCGAGGCCAATGGGATACTTAGATACCTTTACAGCCATATTCTTCTTCAGTATATGTATTCAAAATATCCAGTGAATGGTGAAGCTCGCAACATCAATACCAGCTGCAGGCATGAATTAAAAATACGGTTGCACAAAAAGGAGAAAACAAAGCAGATGTTTGATTACTTGGGAATCAAATTCCTTAATTTTCCACCTAATGTTATTAAGATGCTCCCACTAACAAGATTAAAGTAGGCACTAATGGATGTTATAAAACAAAAAACCAAGGTGAAGGAATTTATTGGTGCTCTAAACTAATGTGTATAGTGTTACATACTATTTGTATTCATTCTTTGTAGTGTGTGTGGCTGTGTGTGCGTTAGGAAAAAGCTTTGGAATGCAAGTTCCACTAGCCACAGACTTTTTTTAAATATACATAATTCATTGTAGTCATAATTTTGCTTTATTTTAACTCAATGTTTCTGAAGGTACACAGACATTGACGGTACTATACTTACTCGACAGGGATAGTTAGGACATGCGTGAACACTTTCAGAGACTGGCGCCGTATTTAGGCTATTTTCGCATTGAAGTTGTATTCGTACGTTTGCTTAATGAAACTTTATCTAAAATCGAAATGAATGGACCATTTTAGATATTTCTTTTTTCACAATAGTATTTGATATGTTGACTTGATTTTATGTCACATATGTTACGATATACGTTAGAAGCTAAAAAATAGTTGCCGCTCAAAATATGTAATGCTGCAGAAGACCTCGTTTATGTTATTGGTGTTTCACACGTTTTCCTAGACGACTAAGAGTTATTTAGTAAAACACTATCAAAAACAATTAATTGGTATTCATTTGGAAAAAAGAATGTTTGAAATCGGTCAATTAACAACGATATCCCAGGTTCAAGTTATCTATTTTGTCGTCGAGTTTTGCCTAGAACTGCATTTTAGCCTAAGCATGGGCACTCTCGCTATATGTGTTAACTATCTCTATCTAGTGACTATAGTCTGTACTTATAAAGGCAGTGACTAACCATGTACATTTGATGGTCAATAAAATCTATATGTCTATCAGCAGAAATGAATAATATGTTGTAAGTCTTTAATTTTTTTATGTAATAAAGATTTTATTCTAATTAACATTGTCTTAACTCATTTTTTACAGTTTTACAAGAAATATATATTATGTATAAATACACCTATACATATATTCAGTATTGGTTTGGAACTTGAAATAAATTCACTTAATCAAATACAGTTTCTTTATTTCAAAAATGCTTGGACACATTGATTAGTATTTCAAGTTGCAGTCTTAAAAAATCTATACGGCATGTACCATATTTGAAAAATGACTTCATCAATAATTTCTTTAAATCAACCCTAGGTTTTTGTTGACTATTTTTAAAGTTCTTACATGTGAAGTTGTAGAAAACCAGCAGATTTAAAATTTTTATTCATTGATTAACTACACAAGTTTTTTTTCGTGCCTTCAACTCAAGATGTATAATCAAAATTTGAAATTTGGTGGTTTTGTATGGCTTGATGTGTACTTTAAAAATAGTCAACAAAAAGCTAAGGTTGTCATTTACTAAAATTATCAATGACATTTGACACAAATTGTATAAGACATTTTTGAAAAGATTGTAACTGAGAATATTATCTGACTCCGAGCATTTTTGAAAAAAAGCTAAAGTAGATTAATTGGAATTATTCCAAGTTACAAACTTGCACTGTATGTATAATATATACAATTGCAGATAAGTTGCAAATGTCAGTTTAAATTTTACAACTTTGCTAGGTCCTTTTAAAATTGAAGCTTGCTGTAAGGTAACATTTGTAAGTATAAAGAAAGTTTGTAACAGCTCACTACAGTAAACTTGCAGTAAGGTTACAAAAGAAACACTTACATATGTAAAGTCACTGGGGGGAAGATTTGCCATTTGCAACAAACTTGCAGGAGGCTTTCTGCAAGTAATCTATCAAACTTACACTTGCTTCGGAAAATATTCTGCAATATTACCTTGCTCAGTGGGTAGAGATGTGATAATGCGGCTACCTATTTTTTGAACTGTCACTCGCATGATGTCATATGTAGAGTCCAGTGCAGCATAATAATATTATGCTGTCGTACAGCTTGGCGTTTCGCCACATTTCATAACCTCTTATCAAATTACGTATTTTACTGATGTTTGTGTGCATACAGTTGAAAGTAAGTTTTTATGATCAGAATGCTACCGTAATACTCTGATATGATGATGAAATCAAGTTTATGACGCCCTCTAAATGTCTACGAACGTCTTCTCTGCTTTTCAGGTTTGTGCAGCCCCAATTTTGTTCCGTAATTGGTCACGCATATTTATAGAAAATAATATTGTTCAGTTGTTAGATTATGAATCAATTATTGATAAGTTCGCAAGCATAAAGGCAAGAAAAATTTTGCGTTAGACGAACATCTCTTTAATAATTAGCAATACTAAAAAATATTACGCATAAGTTAACTGTGATTTCTTTAACTGATAATGTTTTTTTTTGTACTCGCGAATATATATTTATTGTATGTTACTTTTATGTGTTTATGTTTTATCTTAATTTCAAAAATAAGAAATAACATAATTTGGCCACTATTTATTTTAGTGAACCATCCCTTTCTTAATACGGTCAATAGAGGCCTCCAGATCAGGTTGCGCCTGAGGCCTCACAAAGTCTTGATCCGCCACTGGCCATTGGGCTATAATACACCAGAGATTTTAGATGACCCCAAAGGAGGAGATCTATTGGATTGAGGTCGGCCAATGGTGTGTATCTTCTCTACCTAACCATCGTTGAACATATGTCGCGTCTAAGAAATTTCTTACCAGACTGAAATGAGCAGATTCCCCGTCGTGCATAAACCAAGAGTGGGATAGGAGACCGATGGAAACATCGTCCATTAGCTGGAGCAGCTCTGGTTCCAAAAAATTTCTATACCTATGCCTATCTAATCGTAACGGGAAGAAATAGGGCCCAATCAAATAATCCCAATTATACCTACCCACACATTAAATGAGAATGTATCTTGGAAAAGGCTTTGCGCAATTTCATTATGGTTATCTTCAGCCCAAATATGGTTATTGTGAAAGTTCATAAGTCCATTCGTTGAAAAACAGGCCTCAACTGTGAACAAGGTTTTAGATAAAAGGCAAACATTTCGTGCAAAACCATTGAGCAAATTCAATACGTAGTTGAAAATCGCGTTGCGTAAGGTGCCTGAACACACTGGATACGGTACGGATATAAGAGTTAATCCTTTAAAATTCTGCAAACAGCCGTATGATTTACATTTAAATTTCGACTAATCTTTCTTGTCTTGTCTGCGGGTGTTCACTTATTTCATTGATAACCGCTTTTAGTGAATTTTCTTTAAAAAAATTCACTAATGAGATCCCGACTTTTGAATTTTGAAAAAATTTCTTCAAATAAGCGCTAATTAGGCCCCCCAGAACACATATCCGGGGTCAGTTTCAATTTATATATATATATATATATATATATATATATATATATATATATATATATATATATATATATATATATATATATATATATATATATATATATATATATATATATATATATATATATATATATATATATATATATATATATATATATATATATATATGTATATATATATATATATATATATATATATATATATATATATATATATATATATATATATATATAGGCTGTTTCAAAAAAGATGCACCATCGCTCGTGGGGCAATTCCTTACTAAAAAAATAAGAAAAAACTCGGGACGCAGCAAGTGCGTTATGGTAGTGAATTTTTATTAAATGCTTCAAATTTAAATAACTCAATTTTCTATAAACTTAGAGAGTTTAATTTCAATACGTAGTAAGGTTTTTCCTAAGGCAAGATATCTACAAAATTTCATTAAAATAACTTTGTAATTTTCGGAGAAAAAAATTTTTTTCGAAAGAAAATTTAAAATTTGAATAACTCAATTTTCTCTAAACTTAGAAAGTTGAATTTTGGTACGTAGTAAGGTTGAGGCAACATATATAGTAAATTTCATTGAAACAGCTTTGTTACTTTCGGAGAAAAAAAATTTTTTCGAAAGAAAACTCAAAATTTTTCCGGAAAACCCCGTCTGATTTTTCTGGATAACGAACTCATCCAAGCCATTAATAAAAGACAGGCACTTGCCAAGTTTCATCGAAATCGGTTAATTATTTTTTGTGTTATCATATATATATATATATATATATATATATATATATATATATATATATATATATATATATATATATATATATATATATATATATATATATATATATATATATATATATATATATATATATATATATATATATATAAACATATAAAAATTAAACCTATTTACAAATGAACTTTAATAAGATCGTATCGTCTGACAATACCTCTCTCAAGCACCCTAAAATATAATCAAAATGTGCACAGTTATATATGTTTTATTTCTTTTTCCCTTGTCTTAATACACTACATATTTTATGACAATCGATTTAATTTACTTATTTGATTTCATAAATAGTCGGTTAATAGTGACTTGGAATGAAGTAGACACCACATCTTCAAACATATTAAGAGAATAATATGAGTAAATCAACAGCAACTGGGAATGAATTCGATCAGTCGCCCAGCCACGTGGTTAAAAAACACTGTTTGTGTGAGTGGTTAGAACTCTAGCTCTAAATAAAAGGACTGTAACAGCGGCAGAAGCAGAAGTCAATGGAAGGTTTGTATATTCGTAAAGAAACTATTGACTATTAATAACACATGAGACAATAAGAAAAGCATTGACTAACCAACAGCAACCACATACTTATGATTTAAACATAAATGTTTTAAATTTGAATAGCTCAATTTTCTGTAACCCTAGAAAGCTGAATTTTGGCACATAGTTAGGTATTTCCCAAAGCAATATGTAGACCAAATTTTATCGAAATTTTCGGAAAAAAAAATTTTTTTTGAAAGAAAACTCAAAATTTTCCCGGAAAACCCCGTCCGATTTTCCTGGCCAACGAACTCATCCAAGCCATTAATAAAAGAAAGGCACTTGCCGAGTTTCATCTAAATCGGTTAATTATTTTTTGAGTTATCAGACGGATACATATATATATATATATATATATATATATATATATATATATATATATATATATATATATATAATATATATATATATATATATATATATATATATATATATATATATATATATATATATATATATATATAAATATATATATATATATATATATATATATATATATATATATATATATATATATATATATATATATATATATATATATAAGCATATAAAAATTCAAACTGACCCCGGATATAGGTTCTAGGGGTCCTAATTCGCGCTCATTTGAAAGAATTTTTGCAAAGTCTCACCATCGATACCTCTCTATTAGTGAATTTTTTTAATAAAAATTCACTAAAAAAGTTACTGTGCACATGGGCCCGGAAACGCATAGTTTCCAATATACAGGGAGTTGAATATTAATTTTTTTTTTTATTTTTTATAAATAATTTCAAAACCACTGGATTGATTTTAACGAAACTTGGAACCTGAAAGTGTATTATGAAAGTGCATATTTTCAAGTGAAAATCTACTTACAACTGTGGCGTGCGTACGGGGTAACTGTAAAAATTCATTTGGGGAAAAAATATGTGCGCCACTGTCTTTTTCCAATTTTGATACATCAGTTATGAAGCTTATTACATAAGCCACAAAAGCTACCTCTTGGTATTTTTTCGTTCAGGGTATCCCTTAGGAGATATGATTAATTTTATAAAAAGGGGCAAAGTACCGATTCGTTGGAGTAATGAAAACAGTAATCGTAAAGTGCCATGAAACTATAATTTTTGACAGTTCTCTAAATTCTACAATTTTGAAGTGCTTTGTAGGCGTCAAAAGAGTTTTCGTGCTATTCTTTAAATTTTGTTTTTAGTTATTTGTTGATACTGAGCTGCTCATTAATATTATTTCCTCCTCTCAAGATGGTTTTCATTAAGTACACTTCAGCGGATTTGACTGATATGTTGTTAATTTATGGACAAACAAATCAAAATGCTAGACAAGCTGTGCGAGTTTATCAGGAAACTTATCCGCAAAGAAGAATTCCTGACAAAAATATTTTCCCACGTATTGTAAGACATTTGAGAGAAACTGGTTCTTTAAAACCTTTAAAAGCTGACTCTGGACGCAGAAGATACCGCCGAACTGTACGAGTTGAAGAGGTAATATTAAATAGAGTTAAACGTGATCCTAGTACAAGTACGAGAATTATTGCCACCGAACTGGGTAATATTTCGGCATCATCAGTTCACAGAACTCTGAAGGATCAAAGTTTATATCCCTATCATTTTACACGTGTCCAGGAACTTCTACCTAGAGACTTTAAACCAAGGCTAATGTTTTGTCAGTGGTTCTTAAACAAATTTAGGCACGACCACCATTTTTCTAAACGTGTACTATTTACTGATGAGGCGTCATTTACGCGAAAAGGTATCGTAAATTTTCACAATTTACATACATGGGCCGATGAAAACCCACACTCTCTAAGAGTTGCAAATTCGCAGTATCAATTTTCCATCAATATTTGGGCTGCTATTATTGAAAATCACATAATTGGTCCTGTTGTTCTACCGAATCGTCTTGACCATGAATCATATTTAAACTTTTTACAAAATGATTTGCCGTTGTTACTACCGTTTTTTATGAGAAATGGTACAATGTGGTTCCAGCATGATGGTGCGCCCGCACATTTTGCAGCAGTTGTAAGAACATATTTAGCCAACACATACGGTCACCGATGGATTGGTCGTGGAGGTCCGGTGTCATGGCCACCTCGATCTCCGGACCTGAATCCTCTCGATTTTTATTTGTGGGGTCATTTAAAAGAAATAGTGTATAAAACACCAGTAAATACACGAGAAGAATTGTTGGGAAGAATAGAATATGCATTTGACAGCATTAGAGAAGATCAAAATATTTGCAGAAGAGTAAGAAGATCTTTGCGCAGAAGGTTAAATAATTGTAACGACGCTAATGGTGGTCACTTTCAACATTTTGTTTAGCTTTGTTATTAAAGTCAATTGAGTAATGTACAAAAAACTCGGGACGCAGCAAGTGCGTTATGGTAGTGAATTTTCATAGAAATGATCTGGCACAAAATATTTAATTATAACTTTTTTTTCTTGTAACATGGAAATCTAAATTTTGGTGTATAGTTTACTTTTTATATCGTAAACCTACCTACCAAATTTGGTTATCATAGATTTTTTATTTTTTAAGACAAAAATTTTTTTCAAATGAAAACTCAAATTTTTTTCGGAAAACCTCGTCCGATTTT
The DNA here is from genome assembly GCA_964006375.1 of Tillus elongatus. Classification (NCBI taxonomy): domain Eukaryota; kingdom Metazoa; phylum Arthropoda; class Insecta; order Coleoptera; family Cleridae; genus Tillus; species Tillus elongatus. The sequence continues at coordinate 77,863,011 of OZ023265.1, read as the reverse complement.
TCTGATTAACGAACTTGTCAAAGCCATTTACAAAAGGAAGGTACATGCCAAATTATATAAAAATCTGCCCATTATTCTTTGAGATAAAAAAATTTGTCAAATGAAAAGTCAAAATTTTCCCGGAAAACCTCGTCCGATTTTCCTGAGTAACAAACTTGTCAAAGCCATTTATAAAAGGAAGGTACACGCTAAATTTTATTTAAATCGGCTTATTACTTTTTGAGATAAGAATTTTTTTCGAATGAAAACTCAAAATTTTCCCGGAAAACCTCATCCGATTTTCCTGACTAACGAACTTATCCAAGCCATTTACAAAAGAAAGGTACGTGCCAAATTTTATCAAAATCAGCCTATTATTTTTTGAGTTATCGGTGTGATACATATATATATATATTATATATATATATATATATATATATATATATATATATATATATATATATATATATATATATATATATATATCTATATATCTATATATATATATATATATATATATATATATATATATATATATATATATATATATATATATATATATATATATATATATATATATAAAAATTGAAACTAACCCCGGATATGGGTTCTAGGGGTCCTAGATCGCGCTCATTTGCAAAAAATTTTTCAAAATTCAAAAGTCGGGATCTCCCCATTAGTGAATTTTTTCTACGAAAATTTATCAATGTTTGTAATATTCATTTCAATGTTTATCACCAATAAGTTTTACGTAGGTTAGTTATTTGCACGTTTATTGCTGTAATGTTTACTGTATGTTTTGTTTTTCATATTCTTATGGTTGCAGTAAACATATATTATTATTATTATTATTACGCCGACTAATCGGTACTTTGCCCCTTTTTATAAAATTAATCATATCTCCTAGGGGATACCCTGAACGAAAAAATACCAAGAGGTAGCTTTTGTGGCTTATGTAATAAGCTTCATAACTGATGTATCAAAATTGGAAAAAAACAGTGGCGCACATATTTTTTCCCAAATGAATTTTTACAGTTGCCCCGTACGCACGCCACTGACGCAGTTGTAAGCAGATTCTCACTTGAAAATATGCACTTTCATAATACACTTTCAAGTTCCAAGTTTCATTAAAATAAATCCAGTGGTTTTAAAATTGTTTATAAAAAATTTAAAAAAAAAAAATTCAACTCCCTGTATATTGGAAACTATGCGTTTCCGGGCCCATGTGCACAGTAACTTTTTTTCTTATTTTTTAGTAGGGAATTGCCCCACGAGCGATGGTGCATGTTTTTTGAAACAGCCTGTATATATATATATATATATATATATATATATATATATATATATATATATATATATATATATATATATATATATATATATATATATATATATATTCAAAAAATAATGGGCCGATTTTGATTAAATTTGGTAAATATATTCCTTTTGCAAATGGCTTGGATAAGTTCGTTATCCAGGAAAATCTGCCCAGGTTTTCCCGGAAATATTTGTGTTTTCTTTCGAAAAAAAATTATATTTCCGGAATTAACAAAGTAAGAGCAACCAAATTCGGTACGCGGGTTTATATTCTTATAGGTAAGTTACCTACATTTGGCTATGTAGATCAAAATACAAAAAAGTTATTGGCATTTAAAGAAAAATAAATTGGGGTTTTCCTCAAAACGTCAAAGTTGCGATTTAAAACGTCAAAAATTGGCAACATTTAGGCAAAGAACTTGAATCTAATACGGGCTATGGAAATCAAATGTCTCAAGAGAGATGTTTTACAAACCCTGAAGTCTTAGTTTCAACCGTCATTGTCCTTCATTTTACTAAAATGTTTCCAGAAAATTCATTTCAAATAGACCCTTTCTCTGATGCTTGGCAGTAATCTTAGCTATAGTGTTTATCGTTTAATGGTATATAATTTTTGTCGAATTTTCGTAAAAAATCAATAAAGCTCAATATATCAGTTATTATACAAGATATGAAAAAAATTTGTATCTATTAATTATAGGGTATCTTGAGCTACATCTTAAAAAATATTTCTACAATCACAGGATGGCCCATAAGTCGTTGGTGATACAAATTTTCTTTTTTTTTTAATCAAACACGCCTTGTTATTGCATTTTTGCATTTTCCATCGAAATATAATGCATGTTTGTAAGAAAAGAAATTCTGGACGCAGCAAGTGCGGTATGGTAGCGAATTTTCATCAAATGCTTCATATTTGAATAGCTCAATTTGCTATTAACCTAGAAAGTTGACCAAGAAACGAGTTTTTTCGGGAACACTTTAAGTTTACTTTTGGAAATTTTTGTACATTTTCACACAATAAAGTTATTTTTATCAAACATGGCACATTGTTTTTACTATATAGGTTATACTGGTAACCAAATTTAATGCCTGCTTTTTTAAAAAGAAAACACACATATTTGCAATTAAAAATATTTTTATGAAAATTCACTACCATAACGCACTGCTGCGTCCAGAGTTTTTCTGCTTCTTAAGTTCTAGTAGTCTGCGGCTGTTAAAAACTTCCAGATGCAAAAAGTCGTCGAAAAAAACTAACAAATGTCGCTGCACAAGGTGTCACGCGCTGGGGTAAATGCGTAAGCCATCACACGAGAAATTTGTTTTTTACATACCACTGGAATTGTGACAGCTTCATCATGAATTACTAAATTTGACATAAGCGTTGGTGAGTTAAATAATAAACAAGATCACAGAATACTTGACTTAATAATTAAATCGGTTATAAGTGCAGTGATTTAAATTTTTAAAAGTCAAATTAGCCATCAAATGTTGACATATCGAAAAAATGTCAGGAGTTAATTACTTCCACATCGTCACAGCGTATGGTATCGGCGACAAAAATGTAAAATATTTTTTTTCGCTAAACGTCGTAAAAAGTGTCAAAACATATAGAGAACATGATTGGGGAACATTTTTTCTTCTTCTGTCGATCTGTATGTCTGTCTGTTTGTAGCCACGATAACTTTTGTGTGAACTTAGATATTCGTCTTCAAATTTGGTATACAGTTAGCACTCAACAAACGAAGGGTTCGGATTGTTTTTGGGTAAAGTCGCTCCAGGAGATATGGGGTCAATTTGGTGAAAATTGACATTTTTTTGCTAAAACTCGAGTAATATAACGTTTTAGGGTTTGTTTATTAGAAAACTTTCAATTCCATCAAACATCTGGTATTCTGTGCTGAAATTAAATTAGGGGTTGAATGTGTGTGGCAGAATATCGGTGACAGAAATTTTGAATTTTTTTTCTGCTAAAACGGCGTAAAAAGTCTTAAAACCTATAGAAAACTTGATTCTGGAACGAACATTTTTTGTCTGTTCGTCGATCGGTCTGTCTGTCGGCTGTCTGTTAGTAGGCGCAATAACTTTCAAACGAATTATGATATCATCTCCAAATTTGGTATCCAGTTAGCACGTGAGAAAGAAACGCTTCGAATTGTTTTTGGGTGAGATCGCTTCAGGCGGTAGGGGATACATGAGGGGTAATTTGGTGAAAATTGACATTTTTTCGTTAAAACTCGAGTAATATAACGTTTCAGAAGTTTATGGGCACAGGAATACGAATATTTTCTTTGTGGTCCAGTCATGGACCCCCATCTCATTCCATAAGAATGTCATTCTAAGGAAAGTAAAATATCACAGCTATGTGGAAGTTATGATTCAATTTGCAACACTATTTTTCGTTTAGCATTAAATTCTCCATCTAAGAATGTAAATTATTTTCTTTAACAGGTAAGTACATAGTATTGTTATTTTGCTCAAAATCTTGAGGTGATTATCCGTATCTACACCACTGGCTGTCTGAACAGCTTGCTAATACTGGACAGCTTGACAATACTGGGTTTTAAAACTATTTGCTATAGGTGTCCTGTGTACCGAGTTTGGTGAAAATAGCTGCAGCTGCGAAAGAGTTATGACGACAACACCCTGTATCTCGTAAATTCGGCAACTTAGAACACATGTTTATATAAACATTTTTTCTTAAAATTATCTAAATATTATATCCCTGAAATATTTAACGTACTTCTACCCCGTATTATGACAAATAATTTAATAATGTTCTTATGTTTCGGCATATTCAGTAGAATCCTAATATATAAGCAGATGTGGAATAAGTTACAATAAACTACAAACAAGTATCAATGGGTCGAACGTCGGCTACCTGTGAAGAGGTTCTGGGTTTGCATCTTACCGCAGTAGATGTACCTATGGGGTTCCGGGACCAGTTCCCCATGTAAATCCCCATAAGAAAAAAACGACCAGATAGCCCCCACTCCTCCGCCCAAACGATCAGGAACACGCCGTCATGTGCTCCTCGGCCGCTCCAGTTCGAACGTATCCGGGGGTATAGCGGAGGCGGCGGCCTCGGGCAGGGCCAGGTCTCCAGATCATAAATCAGGGCCAGGCCTCCAGATCCCCGGAATCAGGGCGAGGTTCGCAGATCCAGATCTCTAGCGGTATAGCGGCGGCGGCCTCGGTCAGAGTCAGAATCGGAATCAGATCCTCAGAATCAGAATCAGACCCAAGTCTCCAGATCCAGGTCTTAGGGAACAACATGTAAGATGCTCGCGGTGGCGGCCTCATATATAGGAGTAGAATGCGCCACTAAGGTTTCGGGTAGGGTTTTTAAATTTAAGAATCGTTGATCAAATCTGATATAGCATGTGTAGTGTATGTGCATGTGCGGTTACAGGCTCAAATCCTGATGTTTGTGTGGCTACAGGTTCAAATCTTGATGTATGTGTGTTGTGTTGTTTGTTGTATCTGGATATGTATATATGTGCGTTGTTTGTTTGTTTGTCTGTTGTATGGATACAGGATTAAATCTTGGTGTGTGTAAATGTGTTGTATGTGTGTATGGCTACAGATTCAAATCTTGAGGTATGTGTGTTGTGTTATGTGTTGTATCTGTGTACGTGCGTTGTTTGTTTGTTTGTCTGTCTGTTGTATGGCTGCAGGTTCAAATCTTTATGTAAGTAAGTGTGTTGTACGTGTGTGTATGGCTACCGGTTCAAATCTTGATGTATGTGTGTTGTGTTGTTTTTTGTATCTGTGTATGTATGTATGTGCGTTGTTTGTTTGTTTGTCTGTTGTACGGCTACAGATCAAATCTTTATACACATGTGTAACTACAGGTTCAAAACTTTAGGTGTTTGTGTGGGTACAGGTTCAAATATGTATGTGTGTACGGGTGACCAGGTCAGATTCATATATAGATTTAGATCCATACTAGGATACAAAAACCAACTTTTTTACTTTTTGCTTTAGAGGGCATGTGTGGGGTATCATTTTACTCATCTCAGTAAGGAGAATTCAAATATGGCGGTTAGGGCATGCGCAAACCAACTCTGTTAGTTTATAGTTTAGAGGACATGCGTGAGGTGTCATTTTACTCGTCTTGATGAGTATAATTCAAATATAGCATATGCACATGTGCAAACCAACGTTTTGTCTTGAAGAGTAGATTTCAATTATATGTACGATTTCAAGTTTCTATCATTTCTAAGTAACCTAACTACCCAAAATAAATTCTTGAAGAGCAGCCTTCAATTTTTCTAAACAACATGGCTCTATCATTTCAGAGTAATCTTAGTCATATAACCAGTCAAACTAATTGTCTTGAGTAGGTAATGCGGCACTTTGAGCAGACAGTGACGTCACAGGAAGTGACGTCACGGCGCCGGCGCCACGCCCTGGCGCCGGCGCCACGCCCTGGCGCCTGCCCTGGCGCCGGCGCCTAGCCACGCCCTGGCGCCACGCCCTGGCGCCTGCCCTGGCGCCACGCCCTGGCGCCTGCCCCGGCCCCGGCGCCTAGCCACGCCCCGGCCCCGGCGCCAAGCCCCGGCGCCAGCCCCGGCGCCGGCGCCAGCCACGCCCTGGGCCAGACAGTCACATTTAGTCTTGTTATGTAAACATTCTAAGGTCATTGACCTGTCTTTGGCCAGACAGTGACGTCACATGACTTGTGCCAGACAATCACATAAGTGTCTAACCTATTACTTCAAATTATTATATTTTGAAAAAAACCATTTGGTGCAGGTGAGTTTCGAACCCGGGGCATTCAGATGGGAGGCAACGATGCTACCCGTTAAGCTAAGCAGACGCTTGTTAATTTATTGTTTTAGGTTGGTATATATATATATACGACTTTTAATTACAAACCATACATGTAATAGAATTAAAGTTTATTATTAGACAAATGGATGATTTACAAAATAATGTTTAATATTAGAGGCGGAACCAAAACGGAAGAACCAAAATGGCGGAATGAAAGCCTGTGATACCTTAAGCTGACATTATAAAAAATGGCGGCTTTCTTTCTTAAAGATGGTGCCTTTCGCTGATAAAGATGGTTGAAGACTTATTTAAAAATAACACACAGAGGTTGTTAGCAAACAAAAGAAGGAAGTTCAGAAACATACTGTAGGGGGCCCCTTGATGGGTAAATGGTATTCGTGTTTGAGCTTGTCTAGAATACAGCCGTTAGAAGTATGACATCATCCACAAACCTGTTCCACAAACCTGTTTGAGTTTTGTCTGTACGGTTGTTATCTAGTGTAATTTCCGTTGAATGACATCACCCCATTATTTGTGTTTGAACTTGTCTGTGTATCTGTTTAATATACGCAAGAGAGAGGCCCGCTTAGGGTAAATAACGTGTCAGTTGATGACTTTGGTGAATGTTATCTTGTGTTATATCTGTTCAATCACCCCCATTACTCGTGTTTGAGCTTGTCTAGTACAAACCGAAAGGATGACATCATCCATGTAAATTGTTCACTACACACTGTTAAACTCATTCAAAATTTAGTTATCGTAGAGGTAAGACGTGCTTCAGTTAACTCTAACGTATCCAAGTGCTCAGTAGTGTGTTTAAAATGGCTACATTAAATGATGTGTGCTACCAGCAAATTAAAGACAACTTCTGGTATGGTTTATTTGCAGACTTTCAATTAATTATTGATAAAAACACTGGTTATTTTAATGCGACTAAGCTGTGTAAAGATGGTGAGAAAAGATTCAGACATTGGTTGGAAAATAAGAAAACTAAAGAGTTGATTACCTATTACAACGGTCAGGCGAAGAAACATTTAGGTAGCCAGAATACCGATTACCTTAATATTTCAACCGAAGATGTCCACTTAGAGTCACATCTAGGGGGCCGGAATTCCGGCCCCCTAGATGTGCTGGAAGCAACATCTCAACTAACACCTACAACCGCTACATACTTGGTGGACTTTGGTGGAACACAGACTGAAAACAACTTGATATCTGGTACATATGTCTGTAAAGATTTGATATTAAATTTGGCTTGTTGGATATCCAATAGTTTCTATGAAAAGTGCAACCAAATTATTTTTGATTTTTTCGTAAGTGAATTTAATCAAAAATACAAGGATAACCTCAAAGAAATTGAAGTGAAATTAATGGAGATAGATGATGAAGTGCAGCGTATGCGAGAAACAAATGCTAAAATCACAGAACATTTAGAAGATATATCTCCAAAACCAAGCAACCCTGGAAAACTTTGTGTTTTTGGTTTGCTTTCAAGAAATGAGAAGGATACTACCTATCCATATCATGCTGTAAGGACTCAGAAGAAAAGTTTTAAAAGAGCTGTCAAGAACTTTAAAAATAAACACCCTGATTCCGAAGTAGTTTTAAACATGTTGTATGATCCAAATTCTGTAAATCTCTTTAACAGAATAAAGACCGAAGTCGAATACCTCAAGGCGAAGAGAAACGATCTACAGATAGCAGATGTACCTCAGGAGAAGTTTATTCAGGATATTATTGATTTACGATATAAATTGTAATTGTTCACTTAGCTTAATTGTATGTAACCAGATGAAAAAATAAAATAACATTATTTTAATAAAGACTTTTATTTTATTCTAAGTACATTAATACATCAAATATATAAGCTTATTTAACATCATCTGAATTTATCCAAGAATTCTGAGATTTATCAAAACCCAGCCATTTTACATAGAGCTGCTTGCCTTTCTTCCTCAAGATGCGTTCAACCAGATAGATGTCTGTTTGTTTCATGGCGATGTTGGATTTAAAAGTATCCACTTATCATGTAAATCTTTTAGTTTGCTGTCTATTTCTCCCAGCTTATTCTTTAGCTTATTATTCTTTAATACATCAACATCTTTTAAAACTTGAGCAGTTATGTTCTTAGCTAAAATTTTCAATTTATTTTCAAATTCGTTTTTTAAATCTTCCAACTCAGGTTTGTGTACAGCTTCAAGTAGTATGGCAATGATTCTTTGTGTTACCTCATCTTTGTTCTTCTGATAGTCGTCTATCCATACATCAACAAATTTTTTATTTACACCATCTGTTGCATCGACTGGATCAGCTATGTTACACAATCTATGGCTTTGCAAATCAAAATCACCACTAGTAGTTCTTGGGAAAATCTCTCTTTCAATAATTTTAAACTTAGAACCTTTATTGGATTGGGAACGTCCGAACTTATCGATAGACATTTTTATACTAAGCACTAAGGTAGGTATATCTTTGATATATGTAGGTATACTAGGCGATAACACCAACCTCCTTCAGTTCTTCAATGATTGACTGAATTTCATTGTTATGAGCATTATTACCAGCAGCCTGGGAAGCTACTAAAAGTCTAAGTCTATCAACCAGCTCATTTATGTCATCCCAATAGACATATTCTATTTGTTTGTTATTTTGTAGCATATAGTTGTTAGTGTTGCTGCTTACATTCTGAGCTCTAGGTTCAGTTTTTTGTTCTGCGTTATGATGTGTGTCGTAACCAAAACCTTGAGGAGTTGAGGATCTACGACCTCGTGGATTTATCACCGGTTTTATTAGAGTCAGGTACTTTTCAGAGGAACAACCCTTGGTTCGTGCGTTAGGATCATAGTTCATTTTATGCACACTAGTTGCTTCTAGAATATCTCTATAGTGTTGAAGATCGTCATAGGTATACCCTCTAGGTGTTTTCATAAATATCAATTCTAGCAGACCTTGTGTTTGCGGATATCTCCGTTGACCTAGTCGAATGTCATTATCAGTAAAATCCAAGTGTTTATTGCCAAGACTCCAGCTACCGGTATCTTTAGCGTAGCGAGCACCATACGTTTGATCAATGGTAGCGAGCCTTGGTGGTTCAGTAAAATACTTGTCTACATAATATCGAACTCGTTCAGGATATTGCTCCAAAAATTCTTGATATGCAGGGTTGGATGTGACAGTTTGTAGATCTGCCTCAAGCTCTTCAAATGTTGGGATATCCTCATCGGAACTTGTCGCCTCAGCCTCTTCCCTAGGTTCAGCTTCAAAAACTTCATGGTCTTTAAGGAACTGTACTTGGGGTTTCGTTTCTGGTACCACTTCTTCTTTGATTTGTTCAGCCTTTGGTTGTTGCTGGGGCTGCTGCTGCTGCTGTGCTGCTGTGTTTTTAGATATTTCACTTAGGGGCTCAACAAGTGGTTTATATAAACGTTGCAGAGCATCATCATTCTCGGCTCTGTTAAGTTTAAGCATTAAATGTTTTTTTCGAATATTGTCAGCAAGTTGTAAAATCCTTTTCTTAACTTTTCGCTCTTCCTTACCCAACACTTCCATTGTGCTACAACTGGTCGGTATTACCAGCTGGTCTAATAATTTGTTTGAGCGATACAGGTTGTGTGGTGGTTTAACATATACTGACTCCTTCATGGTACATGCCTTCTTATTTATCACGATGTCTGGCTGTCTTGTTAGACAGCTGTGTTAGACAGCTGTGTTAGACAGCTGTGTTAGACAGCTGTGTTAGACAGCTGTGTTAGACAGCTGTGTTAGACAGCTGTGTTAGACAGCTGTGTTAGACAGCTGTCATACAGCTGTTTAGACAGCTGTATGACAGCTGTATGACAGCTGTGTTAGACACTTGTATGACATCTGTGTTAGACACCTGTGTTAGACAGCTGACTGTCCTGTCTATCATCGTTTGTTAGAATAATATATATCTATCGAATCCTTTTCTATATCGACCTTTGTGTACATCGTTTTCCTTCACAATCACCAACACACCATACTTATTATCTTTCCAGCATTGGTGGCAGATAGTTTTAAATTGTTTAAAGTCCATATCGGTGGTCACATGATCGTCGTACACATGTTTTAAATTGGTTTCATCTTGCTTGAATAACACAATAACATTGGTGTTGTCACGTACCAGATGTTTGGGTATTCGTGTATATGTTTGACAGAGATAGAATGAATCAATATTCTTATGTCTGCCCATACTGAAGTATGCTCTTATTTTATCTTGTTTGTCACAAGCTACATCATCAAATATAAACACAGAGTTGTCCTTGGCATCTTCCGGATCTAATATTTCATCGTTTTCTCTATAAGGATAGTAACCAACACCTTTTGTGGCATTCATCACCTCCTTTAACATCTTGTATTTCGGTTGATACAGAGACTTTGAATACACATACACGTTATCAAATTTTAAACCGTTTGCTTCAAACAACAAACTCAGCATGACATTAGTTTTACCACACCCACTGGGACCACATATGATACAGCGAACGGTGTTTGGAAAGAGAGGACCATGCCTCAGTTGTTGTTGAGCTGTGTCCGTAACAACATCGTCTATATTTGTAATGGGTAAGGCAGAAGCGTGTTTGCTGGTACGCATCTTAACTTAAACTAAACTATATTTTATTTTGGGTGTGTATATATATGAATGCAAGTGAGACACCCAGTCAGTATGCATGTTGGTGTCACAGAGTGAGGGCTGTTATTAACAAAGACAGATACAGGTTTTGCTGAAACGTTGCGGGGCGTTACAAACACCATGAAAGTTAACAGAAAACTTAATGAGGGGTTTTATGTAATCAACTCGAAGCCAAAGAAGAAGGTTCCCTTTAAAAACATACTAAGTCTGATTGAGGAAGTTATAAAAGATAGAAATCTTATTCCAACAGCGAACGCCGTATTTGATATAGCTCATACAATCGTTAGAAACATTGGTGGGCGTAAGAATGTGCAGAAACCTCGAGTTATTCCAATACCTAAAAGTGGAGGCTTCCTTCCGCTGTTGCCTCTGATATTTGGTGGGCTGTCAGCACTAGGAGCTCTGGGTGGTGGTGCTGCAGGTATTGCCAAAGCCGTGAACGATGCCAAGTCTGCGAAACAGAAACTAGAGGAGGAAGAACGGCACAACAAAACAATGGAAGCCATCGCGATGGGTAGGAGAGGGAGTGGCTTGAAATTTAAGCCAAAATGCAAGAGACTGGGCACAGGCATGTATCTCAAGAAACAGCGCTCCGGTTATGGGTTGTATCTGCAGAAACCAAAAAACGAGTAAGATGTTTACCAGCAAGACCTCTAACAAATGAAGACCTTGTGAAATTTGCTGGTAAAATGAAAATTCCATATTTTAGAGGTGTATACATGCGAGATACTTTGCCATCGAATGGGCCACGCAAGAATGAATCACTTATCATGAATTTGCAAACAAACAAGGAACCTGGCAGTCATTGGGTTGCAGTTAAGAAACGTGGTGACACAGCCGTGTACTTTGACTCATATGGAAACTTGAAACCACCAGTTGAGCTGCAGCGTTACCTTAAAAACTCTACTTTAATGTACAATCATGATGTGTATCAGAAATATAATACTTATAATTGTGGTCACTTATGTTTAAAATTTTTAAATAAAAGCCTTAAACAGTAGCCTGTGTGTATCAGTCATGGCGCACACCTTTGTGTTGAAAGACCGCAGCTCCCATCTGTCGTCAGACTACCATCCACCAATTGTTTTGGATGGTAATTATGCTGTTGCCTTGATAGGCTTTCACACCTACAATAACATACCCAACATCTATGAAGGTAAAAACAAATTTCATGTAAAAGAAGGAACCGGTTGGCGAACCATCACGATACCCACCGGTGCTTATGAAATAACACACTTGGAAGAGTTACTTCAAAATGAACTTGTTGGTGCTACAGCAACACACGAACAAAAGCAACAGGCTCTGCTTCTGAGACCTAATCCGAACACCATCAAATGTAGACTAAAGTGTTATACAAATGTCAGTTTTGAATTTGATGGTTCGATTGGGCGAATGTTGGGCTTTTCAAAACAAGTTCTTCAGCCGGACACCTTTTATGAATCTGATTTACCTGTTGATATAGTGGATGTTAGACAGATTCGCATCGAAACCAATATTGTGTCTGGTTCCTATTATAACGGACAACCCTCACATACGCTGTATGAGTTTGCTCCGATGGTTGATCCTGGCTACGCAATCGACATAGAACCTAACAATTTAATTTACTTGCCGGTGAACAAGCAAGAGATTTCCAATATAAGCATCGACATCGTCGACCAAGATTCAGTTCCTGTCAACTTTCAAGGTGAAGAGGTGTCTGTTCGCTTAAAACTTATAAAAGTTGCTTAGTATGTTGGTCTTCAAGGATATAAAATCAAGTGCATCTACCACATCAAATTCAGTTGAGTCAGACACGTCAAAGGGTACGCTTCGTCCCGATAATATTGAGTTCCTGCAAAGCCTGGGTTATCATGTCGTCAAAACTAGAAATATTCAAAGAACCCGTGTTTGATGATGGCATCGATCGAGAAGAGCTGCGTTCTTACTATTCACCAACTAAATCGTTTGGTAACAGCGATGAAATTGAAATAGCCATCAACCAACAAGATGCGTTCGTATGTCTGGCCGAGTCAGCTCTAATAATCGAAGGTGCTCTGGAACCTGTAGCAATCCAAAATGCCACTGGTGCTTGTTATCTGTCAAATAATGGAGGAGCAGCTCTGTTTGAATCAATGACCTATGAGTTAAATAACAAGGAAGTGGAACGAGTGCGAGACCCATACACCACAACCATCATCAAAAGTCTGCTATCGTTCAGTAAGAATGAAGCCCAATCTCTTAGCAACGCCGGTCTGAATGTGTCGTCGGAGCACATCACCTTAAATGATAACAAGTTTCACATGCTCATACCTGTCTGGTTCCTCTTCAGTTTCTTTCATCATTTCAAAGGAGTTCTCTGTGGCAAACATACTTTCCGCTTTACAAGAAGTCGAAACGATTCTAACGGCTATTACAGCACAGGTACGGCACGAGCAAAAATTACCGTAACCAATATGTTTTTAAAGGTAAAACATGTATTTCCCAATGATAAAATGAAATTGGAACTGATGGATAAAATAGCCAAAGACACCTCTATATTTCTCGCATACCGCAAATGGGACATATATGAGTTACCAGCACTCAGAGATATCAACAGAGATGTGTGGGCTGTTAAAACTGCAACCAACTTGGAAAGACCTCGATATGTGATTATAGCATTTCAAACAGATCGTAAGGATAACGTGAAGAAGAGGTCAGACTATTTCGATAACATTGGTATGTTGGACCTCAGAGTGTTTCTAAATTCAGAATGCTACCCTTATGAATCTATGAATATGGATTTTGAGAAATCGAAATATGCAGAAGCCTATAACATGTATACAGATTTTCAAAAAAACTTCTGTTATAAAAACATGTCGGAGCCTATCTTGAATTATGACGAGTTTAAAGACAGAGCTCTATTTGTGATTGACTGTCAGTACCAGAACGAGTCAATCAAGTCTTCAACGGTGGACATTAAGGTGGAGTTCATGAGTCACGCCAACTTCCCAAAAAATACTCGTGTTTATTGTTTGGTTATTCATGACAGTGTAATGGAATATAAACCTCTAACGGGTATCGTTAGAGCCATTATGTAATAATAGTATGTCATTTATGTATGTCATTTATGTATCAATATGTACAACTTAATTAATCCTAATAAATTTTTATTGTATGTAAATCAGTTGTTTTATTTTTATTTTGTTGCATTTTTATTAACCCCTTTCTGTAAGGTTAACAACTGTAAAAAACGTTGTTTATCCTTTGTAAGACCCCCTCTCTCTTACATCAGTTTGTTTCCTCAATACAAGAGAGAGAGACACTTGTTCAGTATGTGTTAAGTCGTGAAACAAGGATGACGTCTCTTGCTGTATGTAAGTACACTCTTCTGTTTGTATTCAAATAACAAATACAAACATAACCTTACTAACAATTGGATGGCAGGGTAATCAGCCTGTACAAGAGAGTGTGTGTTGGTTTTAGGTGTTAATACAGCTTGTTCTAACTTACTTAAATATTATATTTCTTCTGTTCAACAAGACGATTATTTTGATGTGTCACACATGTATGTAGCTCTAAGAATAGCTATACCGGAAGTGTCTACCGGAAGTAACATTTTTATTGAATATGCTTATAGAGTTTGCTTTGCTGAACAGCGTGTATGTATTGATTCTATCGTACATCTCACGGATCTTCCGCGATAAGGGTTTGAAGTTTTTTATCTCAGTTTCTTGTAGACCTTGTTACGAAACATACATTTTTGAAGTCGGTTCCTTTCTATCACTTTCCATTGAAAAGATACAAGGATTTGAAGTTTTAGACCGGAAGTGGCCATTTTATTGTATATTCCACTTTGATTTGGCCTCCTTAACACCGTGCATATGTTGGTTCTATCGTACATCTCACGGATGTTCCGCGATAAGGGTTTAAAGTTTTTTATCTCAGTTTCTTGTAGATCTTGTTACGAAACATACATTTCTGAAGATAGTTCCTTTCTATCACTTGTCGTTGAAAAGATACAAGGATTTAAAGTTTAGACCGGAAGTGGCCATTTTATTGTATATTCCAATTTGATTTGGCCTCCTTAACACCGTGCAAGTGTTGGTTCTCTCGTACATCTCACGGATCTTCCGCGATAAGGGTTTAAAGTTTTTTATCTCATTTTCTTGTAGAGCTTGTTATGAAACGATATATTTTTGAAGTCAGTTCATTTCTATCACTTTCCGTTGAAAAGATATAACGATTTAAAGTTTAGACCGGAAGTGGCCATTTTATTGTATATCCCAATTTGATTTGGCCTCCTTAACACCGTGCATGTGTTGGTTCCATCGTACATCTCACGGATCTTCCGCGATAAGGGTTTAAAGTTTTTTATCTCATTTTCTTGTAGAGCTTGTTATGAAACGATATATTTTTAAAGTCAGTTCATTTCTATCACTTGTCGTTGAAAAGATATAACGATTTAAAGTTTAGACCGGAAGTGGCCATTTTATTGTATATTCCAATTTGATTTGGCCTCCTTAACACCGTGCATGTATTGGTTCCTGCGTACGTCTCACGGATCTTCCGCGATAAGGGTTTAAAGTTTTTTATCTCAGTTTCTTGTAGACCTTGTTATGAAACATACATTTTTTAAAGTCAGTTCATTTCTATCACTTTCCGTTGAAAAGATATAACGATTTAAAGTTTAGACCGGAAGTGGCCGTTTTATTGTATATTCCAATTTGATTTGGCCTCCTTAACACCGTGCATGTATTGGTTCCTGCGTACATCTCACGGATCTTCCGCGATAAGGGTTTTAAGTTTTTTATCTCATTTTAGTAGCCATTTTTTAATTCTGCTTACTTAGACGAGTAACATGACACTAAACACGTGGTAGAAAGGAATTGAACCTGTAACCAACCATTGTTTCTAAGCTTAAGAGTTGAACCTGTTGTCCATTTTGTTTCTGAGCTTCTTTTGTTTTTGTCAGCGACCTCTATTGTCTCTACGATATTTGGTTATGTCTAATAACAAAAGCTTTATGAATGGTTTGTTTTAATAGGGGGCGTAACTTTCAATCATGGAGTCTTCGACCAATACCATTATTCTCGCTTATCAACCTCACTCTCATTTGTCGGCTCTAAAGGTTGGGGTGACGTAACTTTAAATAATGGAGTCTTCAACCATCTTTATCAGCAAAAGGCACCATCTTTAAGAACGAAAGCCGCCATTCTTTATCAGCGAAAGGCACCATCTTTAAGAAAGAAAGCCGCCATTTTTATAATGTCAGCTTAAGGTATCACAGGCTTCCATCTTTCATTCCGCCATTTTGGTTCTTCCGTTTTGGTTCCGCCTCTAATATTAAACATTATTTTGTAAATCATCCATTTGTCTAATAATAAACTTTAATTATATTACATGTATGGTTTGTAATTAAAAGTCGTATATATATATACCAACCTAAAACAATAAATTAACAAGCGTCTGCTTAGCTTAACGGGTAGCATCGTTGCCTCCCATCTGAATGCCCCGGGTTCGAAACTCACCTGCACCAAATGGTTTTTTTCAAAATATAATAATTTGAAGTAATAGGTTAGACACTTATGTGATTGTCTGGCACAAGTCATGTGACGTCACTGTCTGGCCAAAGACAGGTCAATGACCTTAGAATGTTTACATAACAAGACTAAATGTGACTGTCTGGCCCAGGGCGTGGCTGGCGCCGGCGCCGGGGCTGGCGCCGGGGCTTGGCGCCGGGGCCGGGGCGTGGCTAGGCGCCGGGGCCGGGGCAGGCGCCAGGGCAGGCGCCAGGGCAGGCGCCAGGGCGTGGCGCCAGGGCGTGGCTAGGCGCCGGCGCCAGGGCAGGCGCCAGGGCGTGGCGCCGGCGCCAGGGCGTGGCGCCGGCGCCGTGACGTCACTTCCTGTGACGTCACTGTCTGCTCAAAGTGCCGCATTACCTACTGTCTTGAGGTGCATCTTTCAAGTTTGTAAACCATCACGTCAATCATTTTAGAGCAACATATTCATGTAACCATTCAACTTAACTTTTATACTAATAAAAATATATCAATTTATAAAGTATAACACTAAGAAAGGAACAATTATTTGTTTTCAAACATTCATATTCTGAGCTAGTTTACCTAACATGTCAAACTGAATGTCTTAAAGTGTATATTGTAATTTTTGTAAACCAACACGTCTCTATCACTTCAGAGTAATCTTAGTCATGTGACCAGCCAAACTAATTCTTTTGAGGTGTAGCTTTCAAGTTTGTAAGCCATCACATGTCAATAATTTTGCAGTAACCTATTCGTGTAACCATGCAACTTAATTTGTATGCTTACAGTTCGTTCTGATAACATATTATGTTAATATATATATATATATATATATATATATATATATATATATATATATATATATATATATATATATATATATATATATATATACTTTCATAAGAGTTTAATTGTGGCGATTGCCCGACATTTTTGATTGACTTAATATTTTGTTTATCTACATGATGATTACTATTATATCTCTCTAAATGTTCTTTAAATCTAACAATTTTAAGAACGAACTACACAGGACCGAACCTGCTCTATTCATCGAAATATTATGTTTAAATTTCTAAGGATATGTATATATATATATATATATATATATATATATATATATATATATATATATATATATATATATATATATATACTTTCATAAGCGTCTAACTATAGCGATTGCCCGGCATTTTTATTGACTTAATATTTTCTTTATCTACATGACGATTACTATTATATATCTCTAAATGTTCTTTAAAGCTAGTTTCAATGGACTTATCGCTCCTAGATTTCTTTTTGTGGGGTCACATAAAGAGTAAAATTTATTTTACTATTCTCGATTCCTTACAAGATTTACGCCAGCGTATCATAAACGGATGCCGCAAAGAAAATGTCGCAGAATATGCTCCGAATTTTGAACAAAACTTGTACTGTTGTATGGAAGCTGGTGGGCGAAATTTTGTATATTTGATAAACTGACAGATAAGTGTTTGATGAATAATTTGCTTATCTTTAGAAGTCAATTTCTCGAAACACACTGCTTCAAGTTTAATAAGGCGCCGGTGAAAAGATATTTATAGCAACTCTAAAATTATGTGCTACCTACTTCACCTACGTTAAAAAAAAAACCGAAAATAAAACCAAACGTTCAAAAATCTTTATTTAGTTAAGTAAGTGTTCAAATTGTTGACCACCAGCTTCCATACAAAAGTACAAATTTTGTTCAAAACGAGCTCTGATATTCTGGAGCATTTGAGGAGTTATTACACGGCATTCTTCAACAATGCGTCGTCGTAATTCTTCCAGAGACTCCGGTTCTGTTGCGAAAAATCTACTATTTAAATGGTCCCATAGAAAGAAGTCTAAAGGAGTTAAATCCGGTGATCTAGGGGGCCACTCAATAGCACCTCTACGCCCAATCCGTTGCTCTGGAAACGCTCTGTTCAAAAACTCCCTAACACGTTGTGAAAAATGCGGAGGAGCTCCATCTTGTTAAAACAGTAATTGATTTTCTTGATAGCGATCATCCTTTTCAACAATTTCAATTAGTAGAGGGTAAACGATGTCTTCTAGTAACTCCAAATACGTTTCGCCACTCGAATTGCTATCAAGAAAAATTGGTCCGATTAAACGGTCTCGAAATATGCCAGTCCAGACATTCAATTTCTGTGGAGTTTGAGTGTGGACTTCTTGAAAATTTCTTGGATTATTATCTGCCCAATAACGACAATTATGACGATTGACTGTAGAGTTTAATAAAAACGTACACTCGTCTGAAAAACAGATATTGAACAGAAAGTTCCCGTTATCAGCTATTCGTGCAGTCATAACTTCACAAAACTCCAGCCGCCGATCAAAATCATCTTCATATACGGGTGAAATTTATGATGCTTCAATATTCGCTGAATAGTTCTTCTTTTGATGCTTGAAACAGTGGCCAATTTTCTCGTGCTCAAAGTTGGGTCTGCAGCAATCTGTCCTAAAACTTCAATCTCAGTAGTCTCATTTCTAACCGGAAATTCACGTTCAGGATCCCGTTTTTTGTTGGCTACTGAATCACTTTGTCGTAACTTTGCAACTAACTCCAAAATGTATTTTCTGTTAACATGTCTGTCCGGACATCGTTCATTAAACAATTTTGCAATATGGTTGGCACAGTCATCGTTTTTGAAAAAAAAAGAGTAATTATTTCTACTCTTTCTTTTACAGAATACACTATTGTGAAATTAATTTTCGGTAGTACTATCAAGTATCAAACCGACCGAGAAACTGAAATAAACCTCATTTTTCTCATTCCGATAAGAAATGTTCTGATGGTCAATTTTTTGTTTAGAAACCAACAAAACATTGACTATCAGCACATTTCTTATCAGAATGAGTGAAATGCGTTTTTGCATCTTAACGGTGAATAATTTTTATACAAGTTGACAAAACTTCCAAAAAATTATTGTGCCGAATTCATAAAAGAAAGAGCTTTCAAATGATGTAACACTCGACCCATGTTCCCTATTTAAAATATAAGAGTTGTTATCACCACCATTAAGGGGTTGATGTGACAAGGCTGAGTTTTATGTCAAAACATGTCCCCCTCAATATTAAGATTGACGTGTTTCAGCGTTTCTTAAAAAAAATTCTCTGGACGCAAATCGGTCTGTTTGGTTTTCAATGCGCCACCCTATATATATATATATATATATATATATATATATATATATATATATATATATATATATATATATATATATATATATATATATACATACATAGGCTCTGTCTGTGGACAAACAGGCTAAGGTCTGGTTGTCAACTTTAACACATATGTCACATCACGTGCCCCGTCAAAATCAATTTTCCTGTTTGGGAACTAATACAAATATTACCATTTTATCTCATAATTTTCGATCATTCATTCGCTGATGGCCATACATGTCGAGGCGATTCAAAAAAAAAAAGAATTTTATAGGATAATGGAAAATAAATTATAACAATTTAAAAAGTGTTCTTAATTTGCTACCATTGCTGCCTCCGAACTTTTTTTTAAATAGCAATATGTGCTGAAGGACATACATAGTAATCTCATGACTGCAATAAATCAAAATAAAATAGTAGGCGAATACCATATGTTTATCGTGTACTTTTACAAAGATAAGAAACATGAAAATCCACTTTGCAGGCATTTACCTGTATACGAAAATTTATTTTTGAACATTTATATAGTTTATCAATTGCTTTCGGTGATTTTATAGTGAAATCGTTATTATATACGAGAGTGGGGATTAAATATAAAAGTGAGGTGTGTTGGTATCTAAAGTTTACATTTTAAAATATCTAATACTTCTTGCAAGGACTTAAAAACGATATCAATTGGATTTGACTGGAATTTTATAAGTATTGTGTGAGTATGCAAAATTTGTCTTTTAGAATATTGTCTTAATTTACATTAATTAGCCTTTGCTAATTTTAATGAATATGTCATTGATCGGAACCGACTCTGATATATGTATAGCTAAAAGTATGTGTTGTTTTTAGCAAATTTTCGTTTGGAAAGAATCATTAAAAAGGCCACAACTGTAGAGTTAAAAAATAATTATACGATTTTAACTAAACTTACCACATGTCTTTATTTTGGATGCTTGGATTAGCCAATTATCCAGCCAAATCTGACCAGGTTTGCATAGAAAACATCTAGTCTTTCCACAAAAAGCATATCTTTGAAATAATGAAGTTATTTGGATGAAATTAGGTAGATATAGTCGTTAGGGTGGGTGGCAAAATTTTGGTTTTTTATTTTCCCTCATAACAGCACTTCACTAGCTGATGGCGCTAAAATAGTTAAATAGTTATCTGATGGTACTCTTGGCCCTCTACTTGCATTTCAATAATACATATTTTTAAAATTCCACTCGTAAGTATGCTCAAGTTGTTGTTATGTACTTTATTGTTAAAACTTTCGGAAAGGGTTTTTGCTTATTTGAAGAATAAACACACTATATAGTTTGTCGAATACTATCATAGCTGCTCAATCTCTATGCAAGGAAAACTTTGAAAGAATACGATGATGAAAAACAACC
This sequence comes from Tillus elongatus, assembly GCA_964006375.1. Taxonomy (NCBI): domain Eukaryota; kingdom Metazoa; phylum Arthropoda; class Insecta; order Coleoptera; family Cleridae; genus Tillus; species Tillus elongatus. The sequence continues at coordinate 77,842,222 of OZ023265.1, read as the reverse complement.
ACCGAATACTGAAGTTTTAATGATTTTTGTAAAAGAAATTTGAAAAATATGACAAAAATATGACAAATTTTACTTGAGACCTATCTAAATTGCTGGATATTGCAGCTTGTAAGGGCAGTACCTAGGACTTTTGCAACCGCTGAAATCGAAAAAATTACCAGCGTTAAAGTTCTTCAACGACCAGTGATGTAATAGAAATATAATAATTGATGCTGTCTACAAGAAGGTAACAGAAAAGCTGCAAAAAGAGAGGAAGGGAAAAGAAAATACCCAGGCGCCTTTAAAACTGAACTTTAAAATAGGTTAGGTAGATTCTACGACTACCTCAAACATATCAAAGAGAACAACTACAAATCAGATATTCTTGAAGGAGGTATAACATCTCTAGAACCGTCAACATCTACTAACAAGAGAAACTGATTTGCTCTATTATCTTTGGGAAAAGTTTTCGATCGATACAGGGTATCAAATGGATTAGCAGCTGCAATTGACTCTTATGTGCCGCAAAATGCTGGATTTATTACGCATGTGAATAGCAGCTTAAGATGTCTTAAGATGAAAAGTATATATTTTGATGGTAGAAAAGATACAACACTCAACGTTTTTATCCCACGAAACGGTGGAAGCACATATTTTTATCCTTTCGGAACAAGATTTTTCTTACTTGAACAATGTTTTACCATCTACTGGGACAGATAAAGCCATATCCAAGGCTATTATAATTTTTGTATCAAACAACGGTTTGGATTCTGGGTATATTGTTTGCGTTAGTTGTAATGGAACAGCTACCAACACCGGTTGCAACGGCGGCGTGATTTGATTTCTTGAACTGTATCTGGGCAGACCGTTCAAGAATACTTAATAGAGATCTACCAATTAGTGGCTTCTGGGGGTTTTTCTTTAGAACTCGCAAATTGACATCCAGGAAAATTAGCGCACTCTCGTTGCCTCACTGTGGTCAATCGAATTTTAAGACTAGTCGTTTCGATCCTACACTAAAAAAAAACTTGAAATTTTTGGTGAAATATATTAGGAAAGTTTACGCACCTGTATGGTTTAAAAATAAATAAATCCTTCTTGCAAGAAAGGAGCTTCTCACTTTTTTCCGTTTTTTTTTATACAAGGCAATGTTCACAAAGATTACAATAAAACATGAAATAGAAAAGTTACTTCTTGGTATACCCACCATATGATTAGAAAACTTGAATTCGTAGGAGAGTGCTAAAAGTAATATCAGGAATTTTTTAACGATTTTTTACAATATCAGCTTATTACTACGCAACTTTCAAGTCCTTTTACGGTCAAATCGATGATATTTTACACATTTACGAACGGCCCGCCATAATACACGTTGCCTCTGCAGACGCGTTACTATTTACGAAATTTTAAGTTCCTAGATTAAGATTGAGTTACCAACATTGAAAATATTGTTTAACTTGCTACGATAACACACTTGTTGCGTCTAAACTTTTTTTTTATTACATTACTTCTAAGTCGCACAGGAAAACATATTTTATTGTCAGCGGTGTCATTTGTTCCTGCGGAAACCTTCGTCTCTAGTATAAAGCCATTACGAATTAAGCCACGGTTATCTGGAAACAAAATTTTAACAATTGGTTTCTAAATTATTAACTTGCAGGTTTCGAGACTTTTGTATCACAATAACAGTATTGTCACTAAACAATGTTAAACAAATGTTTTAGGAAATCATATGCTGCATAACTTGGTAATACTATTATAAATACAAGATGTCCCATATTGAGTGTCATATCAAACTGATTATTTTTGTAATAAAGCACTTTGTATATTATAACAAAAATTGAAAGAATTTTTCAAGCTAAACAAAAAATGTATAAGATTATATTTCCGAAAAGCTGTAAATAAGCGAGTTATTTGGCCTGCTACGTTACCTGATCTTACAATAATGTATTTTTTCGTATGGGAATTTGTCAAGGAATGGATGTATGAAAGGTTCTAAAAACTCTAGAAGACATGGAGGTTGGCATATTTGAAGCATTCCACAGTATTACACCAATTTTTGAATTTGAAATAATTTTTCAAGATAAACAAAAAATGTATAAGATTATATTTCCGAAAAGCTGTAAATAAGCGAGTTATTGGGCCTGCTACGTTACCTGATCTTACAATAATGTATTTTTTCGTATGGGAATTTGTCAAGGAACGGATGTATGAAAGGTTCCAAAAACTCTAAAAGACATGGAGGTTGGCTATTTGAACCATTCCACAGTATTACACCAATTTTTGAATTTGAAATAATTTTTCAAGATAAACAAAAAATTTATAAGATTATATTTCCGAAAAGCTGTAAATAAGCGAGTTATTTGGCCTGCTACGTTACCTGATCTTACAATAATGTATTTTTTCGTATGGGAATTTGTCAAGGAACGGCTGTATGAAAGATTCCAAAAACTCTAAAAGACATGGAGGTTGGCATATTTGAAGCATTCCACAGTATTACACCAATGATGCTTTTTAATGGCAGAAGTAACCTGATTAGAAATAGAAAATGCCTTGAAATACAATGCCATACTTTAACACGTTCATTTAAAAGCCCGATTTCACCATATAATTCAGACGATTTGTCGTTTTAGAATTTACTAACCAATAGTATTTTACTTTAGTTTTGTGCTCATTTAATTTTCACTTTGATATTAAGCATGTAATAACTTTAATTTATTGTTTATAGTGATTTTATTGTTCTAGTTATGTAATTTATTTCTCATTTTCCATGTTCATAGAAAGGTTCTCTTTTAATTTTAGCTCTATTTTAACCATTTGTTGTATTCTTAGGGTCGATTAAATTAAAACTACTTTCATTTTCTTTACTTTCTTTATTCTTCAGCCTTAACACACTTTTTAGCTGGGATCATTCACCTACAAATGTTTTCTGGGCATTAAAACCATCACCGCTGGCACACAATTAACATTTATTTGCAGTTTCAAAAAACATAACTTAATAAATGTTTTGGTTATGTTATCAAATTTTGAAATCATATACAGAATATTCCATAAGAAAAAATAAAAATTTCATATGTCACACTGATATGAGACATCATCATGTATTATAATGAATTTTCTTAAAAAAGTCACTAATGAGGAGTACTCGATTTTTGAATTTTGCAAAAAGGTTTTCAAATGAGCGCGAACTGGGCTCCCTAGAACACATATCCGGGGTCAGTTTCAACTTTCATATATATATATATATATATATATATATATATATATATATATATATATATATATATATATATATATATATATATATATATATATATTTCACACCGATGACTCAAAAAATAATGGGCCGATTTTTATTAAAATTGGTGATTGGGTTTCTTTTGCAAAATCTGTATCTCCGGAAATAACAAAGCTATTGCAACCAGATTTGGTACGCAGGTTTACATTATAGAAGGTATGCTACACGCCAAAATTTAGATCTCCAAGTTAAAAGAAAAAAATGGTTATAGGCATTTAAAAAAAATTGGGTGCCACTGCTGACCAGAGAAACGCATGAAACCAAAATATTTTGTGTGGATAACAAAATTTATTGTATATTACAGACCAAAATTAAGTCTTTTAGCGCAAAAAGGTCAAGAAGAACCAGAAAAATTACTTTTAAAATTTAATAGTTTTTCTTCTTAAAACGTCCAAGTCGCGATTTAAAGTGTCAAAATTGGCAACATTTAGATAAAGAACCTGAAACAAATACAGGTTATGTACCGCAAGAAACATGTTTTACAAAGCCTTAGGTTTCAACTTCAACCGTCATTGTCCTCCATTTTACTCAAATATTTGCAGACAAATCATTTCAAAAGACCTTTCCTCTGATACTCTCGCAGTAGTTTTAGTTGTAGAGTGTATGGATCAATTATTCTCTAATTTTCAGCGAATTTTCGTTGAAAACATTCGCTATTGAGGAGTTTGCGACTGTTGATTTGTGAGAAGATTTCTTCAAATGAGCGGGAACTTGGCCCACTAGAACCCACATATACAGAATGACCCATTTATACGGTAAAGCTCAATATACCCGTTATTATACAAAACACGAGAAAAATGGTATACGTTAATTATAGGGTGTCTTGGGCTGCATCTTAAAAAATTATTTTATTAATCACAGGGTGGCCCATAAGTCGTTGGTGATACAAATGTTCTTTCTTTTTTAATCGAACACTCCTTATTTTATTGCATCTTTGCATTTTCTATCGAATTATAAGGCCTGTTTATAAGCAAAAAAATATATAGTCTTCATCATTTTCGAGTTATTTCAATTGTTTTGCAACTTTTTACATATTTGGCGCATATCAAAAATACGGCGTTTTTATCAATAGATACCGGATCCCATGAAAATGACACATTCAGAGATGCTTTGGTTTATATTATTTGTTAATTTGTGTACTTTTTCAAACAGTGAAGTTATTTTGAAATTTGGCACATTGTTTATACTATTTAGGTTATCCTGCTAACCAAATTTTTTTGCCTGCTTTCAATGAAAAAAAAAAGACATATGTTGTTATTAAGCATTTTTTTGAAGAAGAATCACTACTATAACGCACTTGCTGCGTCCAGACTTTTTAATTGTGTTACCAAGTTACGCAGCATATAATTCCATACATTTTTACCCTGTAATTTATAAAAGTCTGTGGCTAGTGGAGGATCATTCCGTTGTCATCCTTGCGTTAGAACACACACACACTTACAAATTTTACACAGAGAATGTTGTCGTATCTCCATAAATATAAGGACTATTTCCCAGTTGCGCTAGTACAATGGGCCAACCTGTATATCCGCTCCTAGAGAAAATTTCATTATACGTAAGTCGATAGGAAACAGCAAATTAATTAAACAAAGATAGTGTCTAAATTAGCAGCTATCAATGGATTGAAATCCTGCACTGCCGAAAGTTATGTATACATACAATTTTTATTATCACAAGCATACGCTGGCGGTTTTTGGGTAATACGCTGTGAATCAGTTTGCCATAATAAATGTGATATAAGATATACGAGGAGGTATTGAAAAGTACTTTGTACCCTTACAATTTCTCGACCAAGAGTACTACCAAAATTTGTTCTTTTTTTTAAGATTGAAGTGACTTTAAAAAATGGTATTACTTTAAGATTATTTATGTAAATGGGTGACGAAGTCAACAAAAAGTAGGTCTCTACTTGTCTCAAAATAATATTGTCCATGGAGCCATCGAATTTCTGGAACAACGTAGAATATTTGTACACTTAAACCGATTTTTAATCAGTTTTAAGAGATCTTCGTAAAGATATATAGATATAGGTATCTTAAAATAATGTTGTTAGGGATGCCAATGTCTGTTGATTTTGTTTGTTGTTATACTAAATTATCAGACCTACTACTTTACTTGGTACCTAGATGTTATTAAATTATGGTTACACAAAGGAGACTTACCAACAAGGAGAAACACAAAAATAAGGCAAATTACAAACAATTAACAGTATTTATTACACCCCAGTTTGGAGCATTAAAATTATGAAATGATAATCAGAAACAAATATATTCAATACAGATATTATTAAGGTTTGATCTAGTTACTCAATAAAAATTATCCTAGATTATTAAACAACGGTTTACATAATTTTTGCTGTTCTTTTGGCAATCCTAAACGATAAAACAAAACGTAAAAGATCGTAAAACGCAAAAATAATAACAGATAGTTATACGCTAGAAACGTATTTCGACAATGAAATTGTTTCCATCAGTAGATGTCGCTCCTAGTCTAGCGCATAACGCTCTGTTATTATTTTTGTGGGTTTTTGGGTATTTCTGCGTCTTGTTTCAAAACAAAACTCGAAGATAATGATTTGCTTTAAAACAAAAGGTCTTGATTCAGGTTTTTAATGAGAGCTATGGCAACAGAAATTTCGATATTCCATGAATTACTAATCATATATATATATATATATATATATATATATATATATATATATATATATATATATATATATATATATATATATATATATATATATATATATATATATATATATATATATATATATATGTACGTCATTACTCAAAGTTATGATAAACCTATTACCATTACAATGCAATACATTAAAATTTAATTAGACATTAGTTAATAAGAAATTAAATTAAATGTTGTAATGCCAAAGCGGGAGTAAACAGCAATGAATCCGGGGTAGGTTGATTTACCACTCAAGGTAGTTGAATTTACATCGAAATAGGCAAACTTCTAAAGTTTTGGTCCACTTCGATCAATAACCGCCTGCTAATAAATTCAAGCTATAGGCGTAAATTGTTTACTAAACTGATTTTTTAAACCGTACCGTAAACCCCGTGAATTTAAAAGTAAATCTGTATTTATTCGTGACAATGCAATTATTAATTAAGCACTTACCGTCCTCGGGCAGGTTAGATAGGGTGGTTCTCGACACTGGTTGTAATAGCCTGCATCCATTTAGCTACTTGCGATTTAAATTTCGCCTATTAACATTGTCTAATTTCGATGCTAAGCACAAAATTTTTAGTGCCTGATTGACATCACTCGGACATCTAATGAGATCTCAGATTCAACGCGCGTTTTGCAACAAGTGTCGGAATTAGATATCGATCGACCTACTCGCCTTCTGATTGGTGAAGAGACGCTTGGCGCTTTAAAATCTTCAACTGTCGTTTTAATGTCGGGAATTGTTGAAGTTGTTCGTGCTCCTTGTCCATGCCCTTCGCGATATAATACATCCTTTATATAATTGATTTTACGTTTAAGTGTTAAAACACAATTCTATTTTAAATGGTTATTGTGACTCACATATAATTTAGAAAATATTTTATCATAGCTAAAGTGATCGAAATAGTTGTAGCGAAAATCCCTATTTACTGGAGCATATAAATATTTACTAAGCTACTTGTACAGAGTGTTTACTCATTGGTGGAATTATGTAGATATAATTTAAGATTTTACAGTAATGTTTAAAAATGTTTTAGTATGCACGGCGATGCAAAAGTGAAGCGTTGCAAATTAGCCTACAATAGAAATCAGAATACTTTTTTAAAACAAAATTTTATTTATTGAGCATAGACTTACACATTTAGCGGAATATTTAATAAGTCTTCACATCACTCCTCAATATCACATTTTATTTGTTTGGCGCAATAAACCATAACAAATAGCTATTAGAAACACTTAAAATTATAATTTGTTAAGAAATGAGATATTTTGGTGTCATAAGTGTGACTTTTATTATTTTCATAAGTACTAGTTCTAAGTATACAAAAATTCTGACGCAACAAGTGCGTTATAGTAATGAATTTTCATAAGAATTGTACACCATTAGTATATATAGCATATTACTTATATTAATAGTTTAAATGAAAAAAGACCTTGAAGATCGGTTTTAAAGGCCCTTAATACGCGCTTATTTGAAAAATTTATTCGGAAGTGTTGCCACCGACATCAGTCCCTCCGATTCATCCCTCTGATGACGCAAACGTTGTTAGTGAAACGATCGACACATCTAAAAACTGTATTGCGATGAATTGGGTTCTCCAAATTGTATTTATCAGTGCTCATCACAGGTTCCAATCTTCACTCATGGATATCTCTTTATTATCACAAAAAATATTTTAATCTTGTCTTCTATCTCCGTTTGAGAATAAAACCTTAAATGCCCAAAACTCAATTTTCTATGAAGCTGAAAAAAGTGTGGTTTATTCAGCTACTATCGGGCTTAAAAATCACTGTAAGTCTGTTTAATAATTACAAATTTCATTAAAGTTACAAAAGCCTTCCAGAAGAAAACTTAATTCATAGTTAGAAAAAGAATGCATCGGTCAACTTATAAACATAGCACGTATTATTCCTAATTAACTGCCTCTTTCCTTTTATCCAATCTAATCGAACAGGTTTTTCCAACAACATAAAAAGTTTTCGGAAAACAACATCTCTGTTAGTGAATTTTCTAATGAAAATTCACTATAATATGAGCAATAAACAGAATGTCTACTGAAAATTATAATTTTAAACTCAACGGTGACAAAATTATCCTGACGTTTCATGTAAAAACGGGATCTTAGTCCAAACGTATGAAATCTGAAACACTATTGTTTGTACCAAATATTAGAGTTAGTGAAAAAAAAATGTTACATGCAGCGGGCGAGCACCGAACCCGCGCCGCGCGCATATCACGTGAACATTGAACCACAGATGCTACTTAATAAATTGTCTGTTTACATTAGTTATAGAGACTGCAACTTCCTGCACTATAAAAGCGATAGTCTCTTAAAAATGTCTTTATTGCCTTACTTAAATCTAAAGCTTTAATTGGGGGTGTTCATCGGGCTACAAGTATAGTGTATTTTAAACATTTGATTAAAACCCCGCACTTAAAAAACAACCATCTCACGAATTTTTCACTTCATGCCATCTGTCATTCTAACGCGGTAATTGTTCAAACACGATTTGAACGGTTTTCAGGATTTTAGTGGGCGAGATTCTCGATCGCCAGTTCGGGTAGGATGTTTTACGCGTGTTATTTGTATTGTCTGATTATAATCGAATTATGATTTATGCCTGAAATATGTATCAATCTACGCATGGCAGCTGACTACTCCGACTTTGTGAGCTATCGGACTTTAACCCATTCAGTCGCTTCAATTTATGTCTCTCAGATTTTATTTTTAATTTGCAAAAACTTCAAAACTTTGTGAACCAAATCGCCTAAAATTCACAACAGAGGTTTGCACAATTTTTAGCTATATGTAGTGTCATTCCAATTACTCTAATACTTTTAAAAATATGGCGTACTCAAAAATATTTTTATTTATTTTTGGAGGGGAAATTTCCGTTTGAGTCGTCACTGGGATATATATATATATATATATATATATATATATATATATATATATATATATATATATATATATATATATATATATATATATATATATATATATATATATATATATATATATATATATATATATATATATATATATATATATATATATATATATATATATATATATATATACAGGGTGTCCGGAAAATACGTGTACAACGTTTGACAGCAGACTCCTGACGTCAAAATAGGTCGATCTAAGCCGACTTAGTTATATCCAAAATTGCTTCGTTTAGCCGGTAGAGGGCATCGTAAATTTGTAAAAATATTGGTTATTCCTCAATTACATGAAAACCTGCTAATCGATTTTAATGATTTTTACTATGTAGACTAATACTATAAAATGACGTTTTGTTGTAGTATAGCCACCGGCTGTAAATAAGTGGAAGTGTTATGAAAGTGATTAATACGTCAACATTTGTCCTGATTTTTTATATCTAACGGCGTTATGACAACCCAGATATTTTTGTCGAGTGACTGGATGTATTTGGAAGTTATTTTACCTCTTCAAGATTTTTCGTTGGTTGGGTTGTTTTGCAAAAAAAATATTTACAATTACCTGCATACATCAATTATTAACATTAGTAATAAAATTAAAATCAAATTACCTGTAACAATAATTTCTTTAGTGACTTTGTTGCTATGGCATTTAATAATTTGACAAGTATTGACAAATTGTCACCAGTCTATGAAATTGACTAAAGTATACGATCAACATTCTTGAATTACAAGTTCATTTTATCATTAAACATGGAAAATTATACGATCTCTGAGAAGATTGACATGCTCCTGGTATACGGGTTTTGTCAAGGAAATGGGCGTCAGAGTGTTAGGGTTTACATGGAAAGATTTCCTAACCGTCGAATACCAAACCACCAAACATTTGCCAACATCGAGCGTCATCTTTGGGAAACGGGCAGCTTTGAGAAAAATTTGAAGGCAGGGGTCGTATGCGAATAACTCGAACTGTGGAAACAGAAGAAAATATTCTGGAAAGAGTTGAAGAAGACCCAAGTACCAGTACCCGTCGCTTAGAACGTGAGTTACATGTTCCTAAATCGATTGTCAATGAGGTTTTAAACGAACAGTTGTTACATCCATACCACGTAGAAAAAGTCCAGGAACTTTTACCGACTGATCCCCCAATGCGGCTTACATTTTGTCAATTTATTAGAAACAAAAGAATCCGTGATCCAAATTTTTGTAGAAAAATATTGTTTACTGACGAGGCGTGCTTTACAAGATCTGGAGTAACCAATCTGCACAACGAACACATTTATTCCGATGAAAATCCACATGCCATTAAAGTTGCACATCATCAGCATCAATTTAAATTAAATATTTGGGCAGGCATTATTGATCGCTACCTTATTGGTCCTATTGTTATTCCAGACAGGTTAGATGGAAATATTTATTTAATTTTTTTGCAAGACACATTACCAATGCTCCTGGAAAATTTGCCTCTTTTACTTCGGAGGGAAATGTGGTATATGCATGATGGTGCCCCGCCCCATTTTTCCGTTGTAGTTCGGCAATACTTACACCATCAATATCCCAATCGATGGATTGGAAGGGGCAATGATGCACCAGTAAAATGGCCACCACGTTCTCCAGAGTTAAATATGTGTGACTTCTTTTTGTGGGGCGCTATTAAATGCAGGCAACCATTTTAATAACCCCGAGACATTAAATAGGGTCCAATATCATTTTTTAAGGAGTGTTAATGAGTGTATTCACCAAGATGGCGGTCATTTTACACATTTGCTTAAGAAATGTTTTTGTTTTACTTAGTTTCTTACAATATTTTTAATACATATTTCCAACTTTGTTGTACTTTGTTTTATTACTAATGTTAATTGATGTATGCAGGCAATTGTAAATATTTTTTTCTGGCAAAACAGCTCATCAAACGAAAAATCTTGAAGAGGTAAAATAGCTTCCAAATACATCCAGTCACTCGACAAAAATATCTGGTTTGTCATAACGCCGTTGATATAAAAAATCAGGAGAAATGTTGACGTATTAATCACTTTCATAACACTTCCACTTATTTACAGCCGGTGGCTATACTACAACAAAACGTCGTTTTATAGTATTAGTCTACATAGTAAAAATCATTAAAATCGATTAGCAGGTTTTCATGTAATTGAGGAGTAACCAATATTTTTACAAATTTACGATGCCCTCTACCGGCTAAACGAAGCAATTTTGGATATAACTAAGTCGGCTTAGATCGACCTATTTTGACGTCAGGAGTCTGCTGTCAAACGTTGTACACGTATTTTCCGGACACCCTGTATATATATATATATATATATATATATATATATATATATATATATATATATATATATATATATATATATATATATATATATGCAAACAGACCTTGCATATGTGTGCATATATTAAGAAAATAATAAATCTTCTCAACTTTTGTCGATAAAGGTATCAAGCCTTTTCGCTGAATTGCTGAGGACAAGCTATATTTAAATTCTAAATAGTGTTCTATTTAAAAAAAAGTTGTTCTCATTTCCGTTCCAAACTTTAACTTTTCTGTAAAAATAAACTATAACAATATGGTAGAGAACATATGGGCTACCACTGTTTTAAATCCTGTAAAATTGTAAAATTTAATTTTTAGTTTTTTTTTCCCAGGCAATACCTGAAAATGGCCCTAGAAAAGACAGAGCTGGATCTTTTACTTGCAAATAATGAATTTACGAAAAATCTGTATGATGTACTGGCAAAGAAGAATAAAGATAACATACTATATTCACCCTCAAGTGTACATGTAGTTCTTTCCATGTTGCATTGTGGAGCTGCTGGTTCAACTAAAGAGGCCTTCGCAAAAACTTTACATGTGATTGATCATATTTCAGCTGCAGACGGTCACAAACAACTTATCAGATATATCGAAGATGTAAAAAGAGTTACACTTCTGATTGGTAATAAAATATTTGTGCCTGAAAAGTACAGCTTAAATCCAGTTTTACAAAAAACTATTACAGAAAAATTTTGTTCATCTATTCAGCCTGTGGATTTTGCTAAAGGTATTGAAGCAACTGATATTATTAATTCGTGGGTCAAAGAAACAACAAAAGAGAAGATACCGAAACTTTTTGAAACGGAAGGTATTGCTTCAAACACAGGTGTTATGTTAGTGAGCGCTGTTTACTTTAAGGGTAACTGGTTTAGATATTTTAAAAAGGAGAGAGTGACAACTGAGAAGTTCTTTGTTTCGGAAAATGAGGAAATTGATTGCCAAATGATGCACGCAAGCGAGAAATTTTCATTTAAATTTGACAACTCATTAGTAGCTAGGGTTTTGATGATACCATACGTTAACAAGGAAATTAGCATGATTGTTATTTTGCCACCCAAAAAAGGTGAAATGGATAAACTGGAACAGAGGCTTATGACTTATGACTTAAGCAAAATTGCAAATGATATGCATGAAACTGAGGTTAATGTTGGGTTACCGAAGTTTAAAGTGGAACAGACAATAGACTTAAAAGAAGCACTTGAAAAGGTTTCTTTTTTTACATTATTTAACGAATTTTAATTGGCCTGTGTATTTTATTATATTTATTCCATTTTGTTAAAATAAGCATCCTGTAATGGCGAATATTTTTTTTGCATTATTGCATTTTTGGACCAAGAATCCGGTTTAAAACAGTCGGAACCCAAATAAGCAAAACTAAAAAAAATGGTGTGTGCTGAACTGTTTTGGCTATATACTGTGATGAGCCCCGGCTCAGGAGATGGATAAGTTGCCAATCCGTCCTTCGGGCGTGACCTAAATATTTTTTTGTTAAACTATCCTCGGGCGCCATCTTTATTCCCTATTGAATAGGACGAGGTCAGATCCCCGTGAGGACTTCTGCTAAGGCCCTCGTAGAACACCACAAAGTTACTGTTTCAAAACAGCCTTGTCCTAGGGTAACTCGAGTGGAGACGAAAACTATAGCCAGGGGTCGTAAGTTATTATGTCCCGTAGAGTTCTCGAGAGGTAAGTGGGTTTTAATTACTCACTCCCGAATAATGGCTGTTTTCCCTAACTTATAAAGTTGGAAGCAGAAATATTCTAAGCAGGCAACTATCGACTACGATATACCTCCGCTAATCACAATCCGTCACAGGATTCTAGCTCTAACACACCTACACTAGTACAAATACCTACAGGCATTGCAGTGAAACGCAACTAATTACATAAAAACTCTCTAATAACATTCAGAATATTTACAAAATGAAATCGACAACAATAAAAATCCATCAAATAATTAAAACCAAAATATCGCTACAATTTATGCGAGTACCGAGACACATATCTCAGTTCAGATAATGTTATCTCTGGCAAGACATTCTTTTATAATAGAATTGATACAACAAATGGGTAATATTTAAAAATACAGTGATATTCGCCTAAAATAATACGCATAATAATTAATGCCAATTAAGCGGGCGGCTAACATTAGCACAGCAAATAAAGCATAACAAAGCAACGGCAAGCGTAAAGCAGGACACCCCAAACCTCAAATGGAGAATGGATCCGCGACGGGAGCAAGCAAACGGTTCCCACGCTTACACGACCCTAACTCGCTAATGAATAACACTAGGTAATTCGTTACCTAATTTCTATGGAACACCCTAACTAGCCTACAAGGCCTTCCAGCGATTGCGTACCATTCTGGATTGATCTCTGCTTCCTCCGAGGACTTTACCGTCCCTCAAAGCAAACATAGTCGCCCCAATACAGCACACGATGCCGGGCACACTAAATACTATCCTAAATCAGCACTGTCCGTGCTCCCGTTTCCTTAAATGGGTACGAAACGTGACCAGCTTGGCCCTTACCTAGGCTGGGCACTTTAGCTAGTTAACCACCTGGTTTAGCGAGCGCATACCCTTCAGAATAAATCCACGATTTCCTAGAGGACGTACGTCCCTCCAAGCGAGCGTGGTTCACCCTGTATAGTACGCTTTGATTCGCTAAAACACCCTAATTCCACTACAATACGGTATAATTATTTACCTTACTTAGATCTCCCTTAGATGGGTAATCGTGACTAGTTTGGTCACTACTAAATTGAGTACACTCTATATACACGTGCAATCCTAACCCCGCTGTTAATATTTCACATAGAACAGCATTAATAAAACACAACCAGTTTAACCGTTTACAAATTATACTTCTGCACGTTGCCCGAAGTGATAACTAACCTTGCAAACTTATACTTTTACAGAACACAGTCCTCCTAGACTATTATTCTTTGTTAATAACAGACCAACACACGGCCTTTTCGCTACTCTGTAGCGCAACGGAACAATCTTCCCCCAGGTATTACACCTAACTAATGCTTTAACAAATTACCAAGCAAGGTACGGACGACGGCTACCTGCGCCTGACATGCGCCTAGAATAAATCTCATTGCGCCTGTCAGACCGGCGTAATGCGGTTCATCCTACAAAATCTGCGTGTCGGCTCTGGCGAATTTTCGTACTTTGACGTGCATTTAAAATGAGTCAGATTTATTGTCCAGAAAATATTCGTTATTTATACCGCCTAAATGACTTCTTATTAGCTATTCAAATAACCGCAATAAATCGGACTTCATTACAATACATACATATATATATATATATATATATATATATATATATATATATATATATATATATATATATATATATATATATATATATATATATATATATATATATATATATATATATATATATATATATATATATATATATATATTTGTGTGTATGTATGTGTTCGGGAAGTTTGAATATCCGTTGCAAGTGGGGCTTTAATATGTCAACACCTCGCTGTAGCAAGGCCGAATATATGCCGTCTCTGCCAAGGGATTTATGGGGTTTGAAGATTTTATTTGCCAGTCTTTTCCCAACTCTCAATGGGTTTCTCAACCCTTGATCAGCTCGGCCGCTATGGCGCAAATTATCGTCTGAGTTTTGTGAGCCTGGAAAATGAGTATGTAAGGGAACTGTAGTGATTTCGGCTGTTTGTATATTTACCGTTTGGCTTTTTAAGTAGACCAATTCCGTTTAAATGATCATTTAAAAAGATCTTCTGTAGACGCTATGCAAGGGCCAGTTAATTTATTCATTCGCAAAACTATTTTAAGGTGCTCCTTTTGGATCGCCTATTGTTGTTATATGAGGTTAGGGCTTGTCGGTGTTTAGCTCCGTCACCAGTACTTTTTGTCCCATTAAAAGCCTTCTGGCCTCCTCCCTAAGCCGATCCAGTTCCCTGTTCTAATAATGCTTATTCCTCTGGGTTGCATTTCGCTTAACAGGACAGCTGCTCTCGTAGGCAAACTTTATAATTTGATTTAGGTGATTTGGGGCTTCTTCAAGCTGCTCTGCAGTGTCCAGATCGTAAGTTCAGCCGTTGAGCTTCCGCCGAAGATGCATCTTATAGTCTTCCCAGTCAGTGAGCCAGCCCACCCTGCGCTTCCACACATATCTAATTGCTGCCATTATGTCGAACCATATGGCTTGATGGTCAGACATAGGTGATTCATCTGATACAACCCAGTTTGCTATTGTATGTATTATAAACGAGTCATATCTAATACCTCTTTTCTAGTCGCGTTTATGAAGGTACGCTTATTACCTCTGTTGACAATCTCTATGTTGTTGGCAGACAGGTAGCCAAATAGATACTCCCCTCTCCTATTGGTGTCTGTGCTCCCTCGTCCTAAGTGGTGGTATGCATTGGCGTCACATCCAATGATAAAATGCCAATTGCTTGCCTTGTACCACGAGATGAGGCGTCGAATTTCATATGTAGGTGACTGGCTTCCATCATCCCGGGCAGTTAGGCTCAGGTCAGGTCAATACACTTTTTGCTATCCCCTGTTCGCACTTCTGCCAATGCAGCTGCCAAGCCTCGAATGATGACCTCTGAAATAGGCTTATTGATACATTTAGTTTGTCCCCTATAAATCCAGACCTCTTATAGTTTAGGTTTTGTGCAATAAACGATTTCCTACCACGCTTCTAGCTGCTTTGGTGTGTTGAAGGTTTATTTGGATGCACTTTAAAAGTGCCATTTTGGGAAGTTTCATTACCTCGTAAGGCTTTTTTTCTTCCCTCATAAGCCTTTTCATTTACAAGCTTTTCTGTCACATTTGTAGTCAAAGGCGCTGTGATTGGATCTTTTATGGGCTCCTCCCCAGTCCTTGAGGATGTGTTGCTCCTCGACTTAGGTTTCTTCCTTTTAGGCACCCTAGCCCCTTTCTTTGTTTTGGAACTGCTCGCGCAGTCACGCGTGCCCCCGTCTGCAGAGGTCTTATGCGGCCTCTTTTCGTTAGTGGCTCGCGACCGGAGTCGAAAACTTTTTCCATTTTTTTGGCTTCTCATCGGTTTTCCACGAAAAGCTGAAAATATAGATTTCACCCGCATCAGAGCCCCACATGGGGCAGAAGGACAAGCGAATGCCGGAGTGCGCCAGGTGCTTCGGAGTTCGCGCAGTAGTGGTAAAGCTACTCCTAAACCATGCAATCCTCGACCTGTACAGCTCCACCTTGATTTGGGGGAATTTTTAT
Organism: Tillus elongatus; assembly: GCA_964006375.1. Taxonomy (NCBI): domain Eukaryota; kingdom Metazoa; phylum Arthropoda; class Insecta; order Coleoptera; family Cleridae; genus Tillus; species Tillus elongatus. The sequence continues at coordinate 77,825,736 of OZ023265.1, read as the reverse complement.
TGTGGTTCCCTTCCACTTGGCCGACCAGTTCAGGCAAGCCCCCACAGCCAGTAACTCCTTCCTACACAACTACCGAGTCGCTGTGCACGGTCTATATCAGACAGGTTTCCATAGAGAGCTCGTTGCGCCGCTGCACCTAGAAACCCCGGCAAAAGCTGTCAGTGGTTCACGACCGCAGCAAAACACCGATCCCTCCTCCACGCTGTGCTTCCTGGTATTTCCTAGTTGTGACCTAATTTAAATACTGGTTTATAGCCAAATAATAAATTTTTTGGAATTTTTCAGGACCCTGTATATTCCGAACGAACACAAATGTAATGATAATTCTTTTAAAAAACTGTCCTTTATTTTCAGTAACCCGTATGCTATTATAAAGTGGACCACCCCATTCAGTATGTCATACCTATGCACCGGCAAGTCGGCCTTGAGAGAGACATCGTCAAAATATGTAATGGAGAATCGCGTGCTGCTCCATTTCTGGTTTTGTGGCGGTTCTGTGTTTCCACAGCAGCTTCCAGGTACACACAATACAATAACAAGCAGACTGTGGGAATAGACAACAATGCTCTTCTGGCTAATACTATGACAGCCATTGATCACATTGCATGCTAGCCACCATCACGTCAGTCCTGCTGGGACTTGCGGTAAGACTTATGTCAGGAGACATAGACCGGTTGGATTTATCGTTATGTCATACCTATGCTCCAAAAAGTCATCCTTGGCAGGCATTGCCATAGTATGCAATGGAAAATATCTCGAAGCATCATCTCTGGTTTTGTGACGGTTATAGGCTAGCAGCTTTCACGTACACACAATACGGCAAGAAGGAAGCTCTGGGAATTTGTATTATTGCTACTTAATTAACTTTATTATTGATATTAACAATAAATTTATATAACTTATATAATCATGTTTGACTAGTTATGCATTTGCCTAATTGTTAAATTCATGCAACTAGTTAATTTCTTGTAATCAAAAACTTCAAACATTGCAATTTTGTGTTTCCGATTCTTATATTGCATAAGCCTTGCATTCATTAATTTAAACTTTGAGACCATTTTGTTTTAGCTCGGATTGGGAGAAATATTTACAGATAGCTGTAATCTATCTGGTATGTTAATCGAATCTGAAGCACTTACCGTCAGCAAAGTGATCCAGAAAACGTTTATTGAAGTCAATGAAGAAGGCACTGAAGCAGCTACTGCACCAGAAACAGGTAAGATGTCCTTATGGGTACAGTGAATCTCTTTAAGACTGCTACATAGCTGGTTGTCTATATTGATTTAAATAATTAGTTATTGTTGTTTCCTGTACTTTTCGCCGCTTTGCTACTGCTTGGGTCTGCTTTGCTCGAATCGGTTATTAGGTATCTATATGCTTAAAAATCAATATCCTTTTGATTTTTTAACCGATACAAACGACTGCGCCACTTAACTTTACGGTTAAGACGTATTGATTTTTTAAACAAATATATTAATTATTACACAAATTACTACATCAGATATAAAAAGATATATAAAATAATATCAGCATAAGTGTGATATATTAATGTTAGTACAGGATGATTTTAAAACGAAAATGGTTCGAAAATTTCATCTGAAAAATTATAATACGCTACGATAGGGTTCAAAAGATTTTTGAAGAGCCCGAATCTAACAATAGCTTACCCTGGATCTCTTTTAATTCCACGTAAGGTAAACGGCATAATGTGTTAAAATTATTTTTATCTTATGGTTTGTGCCGTGACGTGCCGGCTATAGGAAAATTTTGGTTTTGTTCATCATACTGCTCTGACGGCGATTGTTCATTACTACTTCGTTCAAAATTATTTGGTTCGTATTCAAAATTATTTGTTTCGTGTTCAAAATTATTTACGTTATTTTCAAAAATTATGTGTTTTGTAAGTGGGACGTATTTCTATGTGGCTGTTGTGATAATGTGGAATTAGGACTTCCTATTTCCATGGGTTCCGGATATTCTCTGTTAACGTTTTCATTGAAATTTGGTCGTTGCATTTGATTTCATTGGTTATTATGATTGTTATTGAAATTTGGTCTCCTTACTTGATTGGAGAAATTTTTTTGGAAATTCGGTCGAGGCGTAAATTGGTTATTTTGTATGGGCTGGAAATTTTGAATGTTACTTTGTTGCTGAAAAGGTCTGTGAATCGGTTGAAACGGTCTTTGGAATTGGACATTGTTGAAATTTTGATTATTAGATCGTTGAAAGGGTTCTCTGTTCTGTCCGTCGTTTTGTTTTGGTTAACATTTGATTTATTTATTGTCTTGTCCCTGTAATCGATGTTTTCCTCAGAAAATACGAATTTCAATGCTTGTTCGATACTTTGAGGGTTTGTTGTCGTTAAGACCAATCTCATTGGATTCTTTAATATACCTAAAATGCCTTTAAACTTTGACTTTGATAAATAATCATTTTAAGCGCCCGTACTGCCTCGTTGTTCTCATTAGTGCTTAAATTTCAGATGAGCAATTGTTCTATATGTCAGCAACGGTTCTAAAATGCAAGTGCATCTTAACCGTTCCTCTATTTTAATGTCAGCATTTCAGCGAGGAGACTTGTGTCGTCTCTTTGATCAGTAAAATTCTGCATGATTACATTTCTAAGGTCTAGTCACGAGTTTATTATCTTCGTATTTATTATAAGACGTTCCTGTCCCGTTAATTTAGTTTGTATGAAATTTAATAGAAATTGATTCATCTAAATGTTTTCATTAGCTGTATAGAATTGAATCACAAGATTTAAGCAAATTACCTACGTTAGCCGGTTGACCATAGAATTCGGGAATTGCTTTAACAAAGAATTCTTTGAGTTGGTCTGCCATGTTGCCACTAGAATTACTTTCACTGGCAGGGTTTATTATTTCAATATTTTCACTAATGCTTATCAATCTAAGTCGACATTCGAGATTTACTAAACTTTGTGATTCGTCTTCTGCATCAGACATACTATATATATATATATATATATATATATATATATATATATATATATATATATATATATATATATATATATATATATATATATATATATATATATATATATATATATATATATATATATATATATATATATATATATATATATATATATATATATATATATATATATATATATATATATATATATATATATATATATATATATATATATATATATATATATATATATATATATATATATATATATATATAAACACATAAAAATGCAGAAAATGGAAAAAAATGGAATAGTAGCAAACAAATTACATTAGCACAACGGCTTCTACTCTCATTTAGCTGCGTGACAACTGTTTTTATTTCTGCTTCTATACGCTTAAAAATTCATATTCTTTTGATTTTATAACCGATACAAACGACTCCGCCACTTAGCTTTACGTTTACAACGTATTGATTTTTTAAACAAATGTATTATTGATTACACAAATTACTACATCAGACATAAAAAATATATAAAATAATGACTAATACAAATATCAGCATAAGTGTGATATATTAACATTAGTACACGAAGTGCAGTATCTAATGTAAGAAACAGGAATGAACACCCCGCTGAAGGGGAGTCGTCTGTTTATAAGGTTTCACCTCGGGCGTAGCACTATTGTTTTTAGAAGTGACTTCTATTTGGTTGACACAGCTTCCGACACTTTACTGCGTAGTGTTCCAAGGTGCCTTCTGATTCCGCTGACTTTGGTGTCTGCATACTTGGACTGCTACTTTGTATTATAATGGCTCTTTGTTGGTGGTCCATTTATCTCGCGTGATTTTCGAGCCCAACATTCGCCCCTTATATGTCCCACCCGCAATTTCAACAAACCGAGGCATTTGCGCGGTGAGCTCTTATTGGGTACCCATCAGACGAAGGCTTTATTTGCTCTACTATCTTATCTAGTAGCTGCATGGCCTTGAATAAATCTGTTTTCTTTTCTTTTTGGGCCTGGAAATTTTGAATTCTTACATGACTTTCTGACGCTAGCTTTGTCGCTCCAAACTCCAAGGAATGTGCCAAAGCATTGTTTAAGTTTTTGTGTCTCGCCATCCTCAGAGCCTGTTGGGTGTCGGTATCCCTGATGCCATCGATGGAGGTTTGTAGCGACAACTGGTTTAAAAACTCCATCGGAGCTACGGGGTAGGCTAATCGTGTCAGTCTGACAACGTCGGCGCGGAGATACTGGAGACTTTTGCCTGTTTTCTGACAGCGATTTATCAATTTAAATCGATACAGCTGTTATAAATGCTGGTCGCCAACCCTTATGTCTAATGCTGTTGAAACTAAACTGTTCTTAGCTGGGAATACCTCGGAGCGCATCTAGGGCATCTTCTCTGCGAGCTACAATTAACGAAGTCGCTTTCTCTCTCGTATTTGCTGTAACAGTGGCTTTGAACTGGCGTAGCTAAATACCCCATGGGACTGAGCCATGAAATGTGGGGACCTTAATTCATACGACCGGGGTATCTTCGAGCCTGATGTTTCCCTTCGCTAGGGTATCACACTTATTTTCTAGTGATTGTATTTTATGCTATACTTCCTCTTGCATATTCGTCAGCTTGTCACGTACATCGTCACTGATACCCCTTACTTGGCTTTCTACTTGACGGGAGATGTCGTCTTTTACTTGCTTCATACGATCGTCCACACGTAAAGTAATATTATTCATTCTGCTGGCCTGTTCTTGTAGAATTTTCTCTGTTTATTCATCCCTTCTTCTAACTTCTTCATCTCTTTTTCTCATTTCTTATTTGCTTCGCCGTCTCTTTTCTATGTAACTTCATCTCTTTTTCGGATTTCTTTAGTTCATTCCAATAGCTGGGTGTACACATTGGCTGTCGCACTACGTGTCTTGGGCATAGACGTACTTAAAGCTGGTACACAGTTTGTTCTGTCTCAGAAATACAACAAGTTATAGGCGAACACTAATCTTCCAGATATTTCAGAAATTTACAGGTTGCTCAACGAATATTCTGAATAATATCTTTTTAGCAGCTTGAAAATCCCACTTCTGGCATCAGTTGTTACGTTCTTCGGGGTTCTGTTTTTGTTTGACTAACAAAACAGCTTTTCAAACTAGTAATTTATGATAACTAACTGTTTTCAAACACCATTATCACTTACAATGTTTCTCTCTATTACTAAATGTCTATAGTCTACTTCTCGCCTCTATTTTTTTTTTTTTTTTATTTTATTTTATTTTTTTTATGTCAACAACACACCACGAGGGCTTACAGCCTAAATACTATCGTACCGTGGGTGTTGACAAGGAGGAAAGAGGGAGCTTGTTAATTCTGGACTTGAAGGTTTGGAGGTTCGGAGAAGGAAAAACATGTGCCGGCAAGGAATTCCACAACTTGGAAGTCCTCGGGACAAAAGAGCGGGCATAACAAGATGTTCTATGTCTGGTGACCTGGACATTAAAAGGGTGCATTCGCTCTGTTCCCCTGGTAGATCTGCTGGGGGCAGCAGGTGGGGGAATTATGGAGGAAAGCTCCTCTGAGCAGTGCCCGTGCAGATATCTATAAAAGAGAGAGAGGTCACCAACGGCACGTCGGTGGGCAAGGGATGGAAGCCTTTGGGTGAGGGTAGGGTCACCGATGAGACGAATAGCTCTCTTTTGAATGGAGTCCAGGATAGCGAGTGTAGAAGCGGCAGCTGCACCCCAGATGTGGGAGCAGTATTCAAGGTTTGGCCTTATTTGTGAAGTGTATAAGGTATAGAGATTAGTTGGTGAAAAGTATTTGCGAGCCCGGAAGAGGAAACCCAATTTCTTAGCAGCCGCTTCTGCAATTGATGTAACATGTTGGTGCCAATTAAGATTTCGATCCACAGAAATGCCAACAAGAGAAAATGACTCATTACTTTGAATAACTTGGTTGTTCATTGTGATGGGTCTAGGGCTGCTGTATCTCTTGTGAGAAAGAAAGCAAGACTTAGTTTTGGTGGGGTTGAATTGTACAAGATTTCTACTTCCCCAGTCTAATATTTTTTGGAGGTCTACGGAGACAGAACCCTCCATGAGTCTGCGATCCTCATCTAATTGGGCTAAAGAGACAGGCTTAGAATATTGTATGTTTGAGTGGAGGGTGCTGTCGTCCGCGTAACTGTGAATTGGGTTGGATGTGCTAGAGAGGAGGTCATTGATGTGGAGAAGAAACAAAGTAGGGGCTAAAGCTGAACCTTGAGGAACTCCTGCATTAATTGGATACAGTTTAGAGGAATGGCCATCCACAACAACAGATATGCTCCTGTTGGAGAGGAAATTTGCTGTCCAGGTACAAAGTTTTGGCGGTAGGCCATAGGCCGGAAGTTTATTAAGCAGCGCTGCGTGCCAGACCTGGTCGAATGCTTTGGATATGTCTAGAGCAACAATCTGGGATTCACCGTGTTGTTCCATAGACCTGTTCCAAGAATGGGTGACAAAGGAAAGGAGGTCGGCAGTCGATCTGCGCTGACGGAATCCATACTGCCTGTCGTGGATTAGACTGTGTTTTTCAAGGAATTTTAGTAGTTCGGTGTTTATATACTTTTCCATCACTTTAGAGATGACTGAAAGGAGAGAAATAGGCCTGTAGTTGCTAGGAAGCGCTTTGGATCCTTTCTTGGGGATGGGTTGTACTCGAGCAGTTTTCCAGTTACTAGGGAATATGCCTTTATTGTAAGATATCTGAAACAGACGAGTCAGGACAGGAGCAAGTTCTGGTGCGCATTTTTTGAGAACAATTGCTGGGATCTCGTCAAGGCCAGAGGCTTTCCTGGTATTAAGAGAAGAGAGCATCTTTCGTACCTTTTTAGTTTTGAAAATGATATCAGTCATTTTATGCGCGACATTGGGGACTGTTGATGGTTGAACATTTGGAGGTGGGTTGAGAGTAGAATTTCCGGCGAACAACGAAGCAAAAAGTTCGGCCTTGCCCAGGGCGGTAGAAACAATTTCATCACCTGAGACAAGAGGTGGGAACGTGCTCTTGCAGAAATTATTCCCAATAGACTTAGCAAGAGTCCAGAAGGGTTTGCCGCCATTGGAGCTTGAGAGGACTTTGTTTTTGATGTGGTTATTAAACGAGTTTTTTGCCTCAGAAAGAATGCGGACATAGCGGTTTCTTGCGTCGTTGAATGCTTGACGATTTTCTTGACTGGGATTGTGTAGAAGCGTTTTGTGAGCTTTGACCTTTTCAAGTCTGGCCTTGTCACAGGATTTAGAGAACCAGGGCTTTTGAGTAGCTGAAGAGGTTTTCTGTGTACGTGGAATAAATAATTCCATGCCAGCTTGGATAATTTCGGTAACGTTTTGTGAGATATCAGAGGGGTCAGGATGAGAGAAGCAGACAGACGCCCATGGAAATGAGGAAAAGTAATCCCGCATTTCGTCCCAGTTTGCGGAGTTGTAGTGCCTAACGATACGTGGGTGTGATGACTGTGTGACCTCGGGTTGCATTGCACAGGAAGCAGTGACCATGCCGTGGTCTGAGCGACCAAGGGGGGCGGTGACTGATATCTTATAGCATTCAGGATTTGTAGTAAGAAGGAGATCCAAGGGATTTGAGCTGTGTGTTGGGATACGAGGAAAGTAAGTAGGTTGCTGAACCATATTGGCCAAAGAATTGCTGACTGCAAAGGCCTCCGCTGCTCTCCCTTGTGGATCGGTTTTTGAAGATCCTAGCCATTCCTTATTATGGACATTGAAGTCGCCAAGAATAGTGACCTCGGAGGAAGGATATTCAGAAATCAGATAGTCGGTTTTTTCAGAAAGGTAGTCAAAGAGCTGGACAAAGTTGTTGTCAGAAGGTGACCGGTAAATGCAACAGATGAATTTAGTTGCAGCCCTGAGAGAGAGTTTTACCCATAGTATGTCTTTTCTTCCAGCTTCTAAATTGGGAAGTCTGGTGCAGGGTAGATTGCTACGGACGTATGCGCACACGCCTCCATGCAATCTAAAGGCAGTAAGGAGCTCATACCCCGGGAAATTAAGGTGATTAGTGGCTGTTTTGGCACTGATTTGGGTTTCGGTGAGGAAGAGGAGTTGGGGCCTGTTAGCCTGGAGGAAATGGTGGACGGAGTTCAGGTTAGAATTTAGGCCACATATATTCGAAAAGGATATGTTAAATCTTGATGTTGGCGCCCCCTGTACACCCCTCTCCCGGAGATCCGAATGGAGGGGTATTTTGCCTCCGGAATATTTTATACAAGGAGGAGCCATCATCATTTTTGCTTATAAGGGAAACCGACTCGTACACCAGAACCGGAAACGTCCGTTGGGACTTCACCGGCCCCTTGATGTATGGGGTGGTACCTCCTCGGGCGTGAAAAAATCCTTTACTATTACATAAAGGAAAATTCCACTACCACCTGCTATTATTTCACACTACATTGATTCACTTAATACTGACTCATTCTATCTGCTGGCTTGCCCATTTATATTGTCCATAGAGATTATGGACCTTTCTGCATTGTTCCATACTTGTAACTTCTGATTTCTTCTAGAAATATAATTCCAGAGTGTTCGCTGTTACCAACACATTTTACAAGGTGCCTGTGATCATAGAAGTAACAGAGTACATAAATTTAATTCTCATAGAGACGGGTGTGACAATACAATATCTCGATAAAACTAATGATTATCCATGATTTATGCACCCATCCACAAGCAGACATCTAAAGGTTTTGCGGGATCTTCAGGCTGTAAGCATGATTAAAAGTTGATTTGTAGGGATGAATTTCACATTGTTTCACTATTATTTAAATATGCGTTTTATTTATGCCAAACTGAAGTGATCTTTGTCGTAAAGAAAGTTGACGATTATTTTCTACCGAATCCTACACAATAAGAGTGGCAATGTCATTTTCATGGCGATCTACCTTAGTTTTCTTTGCATCTAATACAGAGCCAGTGCTTAATAATTTTTGTATCAATTTTTGTGCCACACATTCTGGAATGTAAATATCTGAAAACCTTTGATTAAATTCTTCGATAACTCGGCGGGTTACTTTATCACCTTTACCATAGCACTGCATCAAGTAAATTCGCTGCTTTTTCGACAATATTCCCATTAATTTTGACAATATTTCGTTGACTGTCGATGTTAATGAATCTATTAGATTTTTGTTGAATTTTTGTACTAAAAACTTAATCAACATAAGTCGTGTTAACGGTTGCCATAAAAACGAGAAGTAATTTTTTGGGCTTAGAAAAATTTGCAACTAAATCGGAATATTCTCAATGTTCCTTTAACACGAAAAAGAAATTTGAAAAGGTGAGAGCTAATTGGACCGTTCTAGAAAAAGCAAAAACTAGAAATACATTTTTCTCGTAAAATAAAAAATAAGAAAGTTTATCCCCTTTACCAACCCCATCCGGGGACATACTGCCCACTTAGCAAGGTAATATTGCATTAACATTGCAGAATGTTTTCCAAAGCAAGTGTAAGTTTAATAGATGACTTTACATATGCAAGTGTTTCTTTTGTAACCTTACTGCAAGTTTACTGTAGTGAGCTGTTACAAACTTTCATTATACTTACACATGTTGCCTTACAGCAAGCTTCAATTTTAAAAGGACCTAGCAAAGTTGTAAAATTTAAACTTACATTTGCAACTTATCTGCAATTGTATATATTATATATACAGTGCAAGTTTGTAACTTGGGATAATTCAAATTAATCTACTTCAGCTTTTTTTCAAAAATGCTCGGAGTCAGATAATTTTCTCAGTTACAATATTTTCAAAAATGTATTATACAATTTGTGTCAAATGTCATTGATAATTTTTGTAAATGACAACCTTAGCTTTTTGTTGACTATTTTTAAAGTACACATCAAGCGATACAAAACCACCAAATTTCAAATTTTTATTATAAATCTTGAGTTGATAGCACGAAAAAAATTGTGTAATCAATGAATAAAAAAATTAAAACTGCTGGTTTTCTACAACTTTACATGTTAAAACTTTAAAAAAGCCAACAAAAGCGTAAGGGTTGATTTAAAGAAATTATCGATGAAGTCATTTTTCAAATATGGTACATACTGATAGATTTTTTTAAAAGACTGCAACTTGAAATACTAACCAATGTGTCCAAGCATTTTTGAAAAAAGGAAACTATTTGATTAACTGAATTTATTTCAAGTTACAAACTTATACTGAATATAGGTATAGGTGTATTTATACTTAATATATATTTCTTGTAAAATTGTAAAAAAGGACTTAAGACAATGTTAATTAGAATAAAATCTTTATTACATAAAAAAATTAAAGACATACAACACATTTCATTTCTGCTGATAGATAGATATATAGACTTTATTGACCATCAAATGTACATGGTAAGTCACTATCTTTATAAGTACCGACTATAGTTACTCGATAGAGATAGTTAAGACATATAGCGAGTGTCCATGTTTAGCCTAAAATGCAGTTCTAGTCAAAACTCAGCAACAAAATAGATAACTTGAACTCGTGATATCGTTACTAATTGACCGATTTCAAAAATTCTTGTTTCTAAATGAATACCAATTAATTGTTTTTGATATTGTTTTACTAAATAACTCTTAGTCGTCTAGAAAAACGTGTGAAACACCAATAACAAAAACAAAGTCTTCTGCAGCATTATGTTTTGAGAGGCGAGAATTTTCTTAGCTTCTAAAATATGTGGTAACATGTTACATAAAATAAAGTCAACATATCAAATACTATTATGAAAAAGAAATATCTAAAATGGTGCGTTCATTTTGATTTTAGAAAAAGTTTCATTAAGCAAACGTAAGATATGCAATGGATAAATCAAGCGCAGGGAAATGAATACAACTTTACTGCGAAAATGGCTTAAATATGGCGACAGTCTCTGAAAGTGTTCACGCATGTCGTAACTATCCCTATCGAGTAAGTATAGTACCGCCAATGTCTGTGTACATTCAGAAACATTGAGTTAAAATAAAGCAAAATTATGACTACAATGAATTACGTACATATATAAAAAGTATGTGGCTAGTGGAACTTGCCTTCCAAAGCTTTTGCCTAGCGCACTCACACACACAGACACTATACACATTAGTTTAGAGCACAAATAAATTCCTTCACCTTGGTTTTTGTTTTATAACATCCACTAGTGCCTACTGTAATCTTATTAGTGGGAGCATCTTAATAACATTAGGTAGAAAATTGAGGAATTTGATTCCCAAGTAATCAAACATCTGCTTTGTTTTCTCCTTTTTGTGCACTGTATTTTTAATTCATGCCTGCACCTGGTATTGTTGCAAGCTTCATCATTCACTGGATATTTTGAATACATAAACTGAAGAAGGATATAGCCTCGAACACATTTGGGCAGCTTTCTTGTTGCAGTCCTTATTGCTCTTTTTTGCATGATAAACACATGTTCCGCTGCTGACTAGTTAACCCATATGAATGTTCCATAGCATAGGATACTGTTCCACTGTTCTTATGATCTCGATTGCTATGGATAAGCCACATGATTCCATAGGTCAATCATATTTAACGTTTTAAAATGAATTGGTCTGACCAGGTAAGACATCTCCAGGCTGCTTCTAAGGACATAACAAAATTTAACAATTAGGTTTTCTTTTTTGTAGAGTATATTTCATAAAAAGAAATAAAAATATAAATGCAGCAATTTTATAATAATTCACCAATAGCCACATACCAAAACAATTATGCAACAGAAAAGTGACTAATTTTATTGCTGTTTTAGAGATTCTTACCTGAAATGTTTGTGGATATACTTCATGTTTCATTATCTACACTCCAGACAACGAATAATTACTTAATTATCCAAAATTCAAACAATTCAGGCTACAATAAGATTGTTCAATCTTTAAAACTTCCAGGAAAATAAATAGACATAGATCAAATAACAACTTATGATGACGCAATTATAAAAAATGAAAAATATAAACAACAAACCGCCATTAATTAATGCCGGGCGCTTTGTCAGAGTCAGTTTGCTTTTGGCGTCGGTGTTCCTATGTTGCTATTGGACGACGATGACATACGATCAAGAATACACGAGGAAATTCAAATAAATTTTGTTTACAAATTAAAACAAACTTTCAGAAACATTATAATTGTAACTTTACGTGAGCTTACAAATGGAGAAAAACAACAAGCCGGCAAACGAAATATTATATTTGAAAGTTACGTTAAAGTTTCATTTGTAAGTTACCATGCTTAGTGGGTGTATATATATATATATATATATATATATATATATATATATATATATATATATATATATATATATATATATATATATATATATAATTACTTAATTAGTTCCACACGTGTGTGACTCCGTCTATTGAAAAAAATAAAAATTTGATAAAGGCGCGTGTGGACTATAGAACATCAACATTAAATAAACTATTGCCTTTTTAATTACCTGAAACCCGAGCGCTACTACACAAGACAGATTTTTGAACTTGGCGAGTGATATAATATGTCAGCCTCGGTGGTCCAATTGTGAGAACTCAAAGGTCTAAAAAAGACGTCAAAATAATCAAAGTTTTCGTATTAAAAAGTTGATTTTTTTATGAAAACCATTTCTGTGAAACTTGGCTACCATAACGAACATCTTGCGTCTAGACTTTTAGTGAATTTTCTTTTAAAAAATTCACTAATGAGAGATCCCGACTTTTGAATTTTGAAAAAATTTGGATTGGATAAGTTCGTTAGCCAGGAAAATCGACCAAGGCTTTCCCAGAAAATTGTGTATTTTCTTTCGAAAAAAAATTATATTTCCGGAATTAACAAAGTAAGGGCAACCAAATTTGGAACGCGTGTTTATGTCCTCATAAGTAAATTACCTACCAAAATTTAGCTCTGTAGATCGAAAGACAAAAAAGTTATAGGCATTTTAAAAAAAAATTGGGGTTTTCCTCAAAACGTCAAAGTTGCGATTTAAAACGTCAGAATTGGCAACATTTAGGCAAAGAACTTGAATCTAATACGAGCTATGGAAAGAAAATGTTTCAAGAAGAATGTTTTACAAACCCTGAAGTTTTAGTTTCAACCGTCATTGTCCTTCATTTTACTAAAATATTTCCAGAAAATTCATTTCAAATAGACCCTTTCTCTGATGTCAGGTCAGGTCAGGCAGTAGCCTTAGCTATAGAGTTTATCGTTTAATGGTATATAATTTTTGTCGAATTTTCGTAAAAAATTAATAAAGCTCAATATATCCGTTATTATACAAGAGATGAAAAAAATGTATACATTAATTATACGGTGTCTTGAGTTACATCTTAAAAAAATATTTTTACAATCACAGGCTGGCTCATAAGTCGTTGGTGATACATTTTTTTTTAATCAAACACGCCTTATGTTATTGCATTTTGGAATTTTCCGTCAAAATATAATGCATGTTTGTAAGAAAAGAAATTCTGGACGCAGCAAGTGTGTTAAGGTAGCGAATTTTCATCAAATGCCTCATATTTGAATAGCTCAATTTGCTATTAATCTATAAGGTTGACATTTTCAAACAATAAAGTTATTTTCATGAAACATGGCACATTGTTTTTACTATATAAGTTATACTGGTAACCACTTTGATGCCTGCTTTCTTAATAAAACACACACACATATTTGCTATTAAAAACATTTTTATGAAAATTCACTACCATAACGCACTTGCTGCGTCCAGAATTTTTTTATCTCAGATAGTATTATGATTATATTAAATTTTGAAAACTTTAGTCAGTTGTTATAAGTGCCCAAATGTTTTAATATAGTTATTTAGAAAGTCTTTTATGTACATTTTGATAAGTTTTTGTCACAGTAAAGAGATTTTAAAAAACCGGCAACGTTATGTGATACTTTATATCTTAGTAATCTATTAAACGGTTTTTACAGGATGCTTCTCTATGTTTAGACCATATATATATATATATATATATATATATATATATATATATATATATATATATATATATATATATATATATATATATATATATATATATATATATATATATATATATGCAAACCACCCTTGTGTTTTCCTATTGGGTACTTTCCAAGAAAATGTTTCAAAAATGTTATTGTGTGGTAAACTCGTGAGACCAGTACCGGGCATTCTCATCAAGGTCCAAGTGCTGAAGGTCCGATGTCAGACAAGGAATGAATCCGAATGCAACAGCACTGTGTCTCCTATGAAAGTTATGTATGTAGCTTTTAATGATGCTAATGATAGATTCTGTACATAGAACAAATACAAAATTGATCCAAGTACTGGTCCCTGTGGGACACCCGCTTTTTGCAATAATTTAGGTGCTTCTTTTACTATTCACAACAGTTGTTTGCTTTCTGCCAAATAGATAACCAGATATAAGTTTATTCGAAATGCCACGTATTCCCATATTATACAGTTTGTTCAAATATTGAAAACCTTACTCACTTTACACAGTCCCAAGTGTTTTAATGTAAATAGTTATTTTGAAAGTATTTTATGTATAATTTGATAAGTTTTTGTCACAGTTAAAAGAAACTCAAAAAATTACATTGTTTTGTGAGACACTTTTACCCGGTTTCACAAAGCTCGATTAAACATTTAACGGCCGGTTGGTTAATCAAGGCTTCAGACGACCAATCACAGCTTCAAAATATTTGGTTGTCATGGCAAAAACCCGAATCATAGTCTGTGATTGGTCGTCTGAAGCCTTGATTATCTAACCGGTCGTTAAATATTTAATCAAGCTTTGTGAAACTGGACATAAATATCTTAGTAATCTATTAAACGCTTTTTACAGGATGGTTTCCTATGTTTAGACCAATCTGTCCATCTTTGTACGCAAACCACCCTTTTATTTTCCTATTGGGTACCTTCAAAGAAAATATTTCAAAAGTCTTACTTTGTGGTAAAATCGTGAGACCTGTATCTGGAGATTCTCATCAGGGTCCAAGTGCTGAAGGTCCGATGTCAGAAAAGGACGTATACAACTTTCTAATGAAAGCTCATGAGCTTGGACATTAATTTATTTATTTGTATCGCATATTAGATAATTATGTAAATGTATGTTTTTTTTATAATAATATATTATTGTAATCACATTTTGTGATAGTTGTAGTGAAAGCTGTAGTAATTTGTCATTTTATATAAATATAATATAGGTCTGTTTTCAGTGATTTTTTTTACGTTACTTATTGCATAATTAGGTATAATAGTACTAATAATATATATTTTCCAAATAGGAACGATTCCAAATAAGTGACATTAAGACTAAATAAGGGTTGATAAGTTTATCTTTGACAATAGTCAACCTAAAAAAATCTTCTAACAATCATCATCCCAATCTAAAGGCGGTGTCGCCTCGCAACCCTAATTCTCTGTCTTCAGCAGCTCTCTTCATTTCATTTCAGCTCTCACACCTCATCAGTTCAGAAAATTTTCCTAGAAATTTTTCTCTTGGTCTACCCTTTCTTTTTTCAAGTACATAAGTGTCATTTAAATAACGAGTTAATATCTATTAGAATATAGCAAGTGATTTTTGCTTCCACCTTCCAATTTATTTCACCTCTCCTATCACACTTTTATTCATCTTTCTATCGGTGAACCGTGTCCTTGCCTTTTTGGTCTATGACCACATTTCCAAACCTTCCACTGTTTTTATGTCCATCTTAGTTAAAGTCTAGGTTTTTGCCTCATATATCACCACACTCCATTCGTACGACTTCATGAACTATTCTGATCATCTTAATTAAGTTGACGTACCAAATGTAGTTTGTATGAGTTATACTTATTCCTTTTTAAAAATCGGAGGCAACTCGCTATATAAATTCCTGAAGTACTTGATAGTTTCCTGAGACTCAAATTTGGTTCCATTGCGATGTGACCCAGGACAGCTACCTGATTATCTTCATCACGTACGACCTGCTCACGTTGATGCTTTCTGTTTGCAACTGATCCAGTTTCCCAAAATGTATGCATTACATCCAGGACGTACCGATACGAAATGTTTTTCTCAGGATGACGATCGTTAAAAATCTGTGCTGCCTGTCGTGTACAGTTGTAATTCTTGTAGAAGAGACTAATTATTATTTCCAATTTTTCAACAATTTGTATAAACCATTTTTACGAATTGGGATTCAATCAACTTTGTGATGATTTTACGGTATATTTATTTGTCTCGTTTAAAGTAAAACAGTTAAGAAAGTGGAGTTGATAAAGTTTGTTAAGAGATAAACAAAAAATCATAAAAGAAAATATTTTTATCGGGAAATTGTTAAAAAAAGTCAGATAACACCCGAAATGCTTCGAAATATTCGTTCAGACGTGCAGCAAATATTTTATAATTGTATGGAAGTGAAGGTCAAATCATTTAAACATTTAATTAAACAACATTTTCGTTAATTGATGTTTTGTCTTTATTGTTATATATTATGTATGTTAAGTAAGTGCCAAGATACCAACATACGCCATCATGTGTCCCCCTTGAAAACAAAGTCGACGTGTCACGTTTTTTTTTTCGTTTTAGTGAATTTTCCTCAAAAAATTCAATAATACGGAGATCCCGACTTTTGAATTTAAAAAAATGTCTTCAAATGAGCGTTAATTAGGCTCCCTAGAACACATATCCAGGGTCAGTTTCAATTTTTATATGTTTATATATATATATATATATATATATATATATATATATATATATATATATATATATATATATATATATATATATATATATATATATATATATATATATATATATATATATATATATATATATATATATATATATATATATATATATATATATATATATATATATATATATATATATATATATATATATATATATGTATGTATGTATGTATCACACTGATAACTCACAAAATAATGGGCCGATTTTGACCAAATTTGGTGATTACCTTCCTTTTGCAAGTGGCTTCAACAAGTTCATTACCCAGGAAAATCGGCCCAGGTTTATTCGAAAAATTTCGTGTTGTTTTGTTTCTGAATTATATCTCCGGAAATAACAAAGTAAGGGCAACCAAATTTGGTACGCGTGTTTGTTTTATAGAGAGTGAACCATGCACCATGCAAATTTAAGTCTCTAAGTTCAAAGACAAAAAAATTATGGGCAGTTAAAGAAAAAAAATTGGAGTTTTCTCAAAACGTCAATGTCGCGATTTGAAACGCCAAAATTGCCAATGTTTAGGCGAAGAACGTGAAGAAAATGTTGCAGGAAGAGTGTTCTGCGAACCCTTAAGTTTCAGCTTCAACCATCATCTTACTAAAATATATACAAAAAATTCATTTCAAATAGACCCTTTCTCTGATGCTTTGGCTGTAGGTTTAGTTAAGTTTATGGTTTAACGGTTTATAATTTTTAGCTAATTTTCGTAGAACAAAGTCGTTAATGCATTTTTGCATTTTTAATCTAAATATGATGCATGTTTGTAAGAAAAAATCGGGACGCAGTAAGTGCATTTTTGGTAGCGAATTTTCATTAAATCCTTTAAATTTCTGTAACTCAATTTGCTATTAACCCAAGGTTTGTGGCTAGGAACCCAACATTTCAAGTTTATTTTCGGAAAATGTTTGCACATTTTTCAAACAATAAGTAATTTCGATAAAATATGGTACATTATTTCTACTACATAGGCTATACCGGTAATCAGATTGATGCCTGCTTGCATTTGCTATTAAAAACATTTTAATGAAAATTCAGCACTTGCTGCGTTCAGACTTTTTAGCTATGATTAAATCTTATTCTGGAAATTAAGAACCCCATAATGGTGTTAGATGATTACGAATTTAAGGTAATGAGAACACTTCCCACCAAAACAACTTGGGTCTGCACCAGCAGGTGGTAGTGGACTTTTCCTTTACGTGATAGTAAAGGTTTTTTTCACGCCCAAGGAGGTGCCACCCCCTTACATCAAGGGGGGTGAAGTCTCAACGGACGTTTCTGGTTCTGGTGTATAAGTCGGTTTCCCTTACAAACAAAAATCATAATGGCTTCTCTTTGTACAAAAGATTCCGGAGATAAAATACCCCTCCATTCGGATCTCCGGGAGAGGGGTGTGCAGGGGGCGCTGGCATCAAAATTTAACATATTCTTCTCGAATATATGT